>CM075197.1:25591149-25736149 GCA_037577475.1 Chaunax sp. Z400
AGTCGAGGTCATAAGCCCCTCCCCCTCCATAAACATCACACAAATTTTCCCAAATATGGTCTCGATGACTTTAGGCAGTTCTTATCCCTCTGATGTTTGTTCTAATGTTTGTTTTTTGTTTCAATTAATTATTTGATGCCATAAAAAGTGGGTGTGGCTTATGATTGACAGCTGAGCTCAGACCTGCCTGATCACTACTTAGACTTAGATAAACCTATACCCTCACATAGATCATATATTTAGTTATATGTAAGGTGATGAGGGAGATTTTTAAAAATAGACGGAGAGAGAAAGAAATATATTTTACAAAAAAACAACACCTACCTTGTCTGGGAACGTAGTCAATCTTGATTTCTGAGGAGCAAAATACATAAATTAGTCTTCAGACTTTGACATGGTTAACTCATATTCACAAAAACCACCAAAGACTACAACACAATATGTAATAAATCACCCAGGAAGTTGAGTTTTGCAGAGAGAGAAAGAGCGTAGCCATCAGGGACAAAGGTATAATCCCCAGCATCCGAGGGCTTCACGTCATCAATCGTCAGCTTGTGGGTCCTGAGGACGTGTTACCAGATGTTATTAAGGAGACAACACTCAGTGGTGACCCACAAATATGTTTTTAAAAAAAAATTTTAAACAGTTGCCCTAGCAACAGAGAAACACACTAAATGGTTTTCCCCTTGTGTGACCGCTGCCGCCTTGGCATATCCAGCCATAGGCAGCTCCGATGGAGCGATTACTGAGAGGAACCCCAGACCCTCCTATGGGTGAGTGTGATGTGTGTCTGAGTGTTTAGAGGTTAGAGCTTTACAGACTGTAGCTTATCGACTGGAAAATTTGTGTGCAAGGACACAGATGCACCTGCTTTGGGAATACTGAATTTGTGCAGATGTGGGTTGACCATAACCTCAAACATAGCAGAATAACAGCCTAAAAGTGCCTCAAAATGTAAAAACAAGCAACCAATTATGAGATGCACAACTTGAGGGTGTGTAACTGTACATGATAGCTGTTGACATTCAAACACGGACACACAGCGGTCCTATAATACCTTCCAATGTGCATCATTTTGATGCGATCACTGGGTTGGACTTCGACGCCGTCCTTGAACCATTTCCCCGTCACTTTTTCATCAGACACCTCACACTTGAATACAGCCTGTTCAGCAGACTTGACTGTCAGGTCGGCTATGCTCTGAAGAACCTGCAGCTCTTTATCTGAAGCAGACATCAGTGCATACATACATGTGTCAGGTGGTAATGTGTGGTACAGGCTGGAAATGTATAGTAATGTTATTAATTGAAGGATCCCATTTATGCTGCAAATATTATGAATATAACATAATAATTCAAGACATTCAAATCAGTGGGGGATATAAGGAGAGTGAAACAAATATAAAGTGAATTGAAAACAAAATGAAATGGCCTGCAGGTCTGCAGCAAGTGAGGCAGCCTGATTTCTGATGGTTAAAACATCAGGTTCAGACGTGTGAAAGAAAATGAGCATGATGACCCTTCATGAAGTAATATTAATTATGACACGACTAATTTATTGCTTTTCATGCTTGTCAGGATGCAAAACATCAACGTGTGCTGATGTGAAATTTTTATTTAAGTTCCTGATTGAGCAGCCAGGTCTTAGCAAACTTTATACACAAGCTGATTATCCATCATTTAAGGATTCTGCTGTTAGATTTAACTGTATATGTAAGAGAAGGGTTGTTTTTCTCATGTTAGTTCCCTCCAGATTAGATATGGAAACAGTTTAAGATGCATTTTAAGTCTGGGTTGTGACATGTTGTTGGATTAGAACTCTAAATGTGCCATTTAAGGTGTACATTTCTGCATTTTCAGGTTCATTCTGACTTGTTTTGTGTGTTTTCCAGTTTGTTTGTGATGAGCCTGATCACCTCAGAGCTCTAATTCTTTTGTAATGGGCACCTAAGCCAAAAAACACACAGAATAAAAATGCAACTGACAAAGTTTTTCAAACACTGGCAGCGTCTTTAACAGGAAACGGAATACCTTCCACCTCCAGTTCTGCCTTTGACTCTCCGCCGTTGGTGTAAACGTGATACATTCCAATATCCTCCTTAGTGGCTTCATTTATGATCAGAATGTGTTTCTTCCCATCCTTCTTAAACCTGTACTTTGAGCCGGCCGTTTCTCTGTTCAGCTCCACTCCATCTTTCGTCCTGGGGAGAAAAACATACGGACACGCTTCATCGACACTTCAGCTCACAAAGAGAAGAGAGGAGGAGCGGGATGACAAGTCTGTGATGTTCTACATGGCTAGAGCGTTCAGGGATCTCAAGGCTTTGGCACATTTTTACAATGGTGCAGAAGGTGAACATTTCCTTTGTATGCTTTTGGCCTTCGGAGGCTGCAGTTACAGCAGTTGTAGACTCTTCTTGTTCTGAGGGGGACGTCAGAATAAGAAGGTAAAAATCTGTAACAACTTTCCTCACAATAAACATGTTTGAATCACATTGATTTTGTTTTGTTTGTGTATATATAATATAAAAAATGTGCTGCACAGAAGCTTTTTTAAACTAAAGTTCACTGGGTTTTTTTACATTGCATCAAACATAATGTCTTCTTGAAAGATTATCCACATTGAGAAGGCAGTGCAAGGCACACGCGTAGTGTTATAACAGATCAGTGCTTTACAAAGATCATGGGTTCAAGTCCTACTTTGCACGTAGGTTGTGTAGGACTCAGTGTGATTGACTGGTTGTTTTTCTCTAAAGGTAGTTGTTTATTCCACTGTTTAATGAACATTTATCAATAATCATAAGCTGTTTAATTCATTCTGTAAAATCTGTTCTGTATTTTTACAGTTTATTACATGTAATTTGGTGGGATGGTTATTTACTGTAGTTTGACGGTATCTGTCTGAAAACTCTGCTGCCAGACCTTTTCCTGTTTGTTTTTTTTACAGTATAATGTATGTCCCCAAATTCACAGAGAATGTTTGCATGAAATAGAGCCAATCTTTGCCACAAGGCAAAACATAAGCAACTGACTCATTAGTGTTATCTGCATAAAGTTACGTTTGTGTGCTTCCTAATTTCTTTTTTCATATGTTACAGTTTTCACAGCTCATGTCTTTGACCAACTGATCAACTTCCTTGTTGAAAAGAACAAACTCTCTAAAGAACTGTCTGGGAGAAAACATCTGGCAAAGTCATGGCAATATGGTCACACAATGAAATATCTGGCATAGCGTTACTAAAAATATTTCCTGTTAATGATGATTAATCTACTACCTAAGTTCTGTCAACGTTTCCCATTAAACTTGTTGGTTCTCTGGGACTTTTGTGTTTGCAGACCTTTGTTTTTATGCACACTTTTATACAGTCAGCTGTGCAGATGAAGCATTAGTCAGGTATGACCTCACACATTTTTATATGACTAATGCATATCCAAACTAGAATGGCAGTCAGGGGAGCACAAACCTCCGCCAAGGCTGCACAATCCCACACAGTCTAGGTCTTACTGCACAGCGGTAAACAAAGATCACCCTCTACAAAAACATTATTATCTGGATGTATACATAGGTGTCACACTATGCATTCTTATGTGTCATTTTTATTACGTTTTCTCAGAAATCAGAGAAAAAAGAGTTATTTATCCCTCCAAAAAGTTTTGTGGAATTAATTTTGTTAGTTTTGGTGGAAAGACAAAGACTCAAACTTGAAGGCCACTCAGTGCAGTATCTCTGCCAAGGACTAAGGTCCCTTATAATTAAATTCAACCCCAATCACAATTACGACGAGACATGTGGACCAATAAAAGTGTTGCCTTCAGGGTTCTGTTAAAATGAGTGGGGGAAAAAAATCATGGATCCACCCCTTTATTTGGATTTACCCCCAAAATCCTGTGGTTCCATTTTTGGCGCGGCCCCAACTTTTCCACCATGTTTCAAGAAAATGTACCAAGTAGTTTCCCCATAATTGATTAAAAAAATGCTGAAAAATACATCACAATGTCAAAGAAGTGAAGGAAATGAATGGATTTATCCTTTTATCTGGATCCACTCCAAAAAAATGCAATGATTTTGTATCTTTCGATTTCGATACCATGACAAACCTAAACCTTCCATCCATTTTCACGATAGTCTCAAGTTGTTCATGCGCAATTGGCAAAAATCTAAAAAGTAGACAAAAAATCCAGAATCTGCCTGTTTATCCAGATCCACTTCAATCCCACACGCCCAACCCTCCGACCAGGTTTCGGGATATTTTGTGTGTAATCCTGCTAACAGAAACTAATGCTGTTGAAAACATGACCTCTTTGGCAAAAGGAAGACTCAGGTGAAAACGAAACCTCCTTGGCAGAAGTACTTATCTTGACATCAGAGTGAACAAAAGGAAGGCTGGCTCACCATCTGACGTTGGCTCCCTCCTCAGACACCTCCACCTCGAACTCCACCTTCTCACCCACCACAGTGTGAACGTCATCCAGCAGCTTGGTGATGGTGATCGGAGGCTCTGAAGACAAATTTGAAGCTTTGTGTCAAACTTTAAAACAGCAGAGAGGTCCTGAGTCATTAACTAAACGTACCACTGTATTATGTGAATCATGACTATAATGTAAACATATCAACAAATCATAGGCCTCATTCTCATTCTATCATTTTTTGATGTAATGCATAAAATTCTAATAAAACTCAATCAGAACTTTCTTATTTTATTAGAAGAATATCTGATTTAATTCCTTGATATTGATTTCAACCATATCATCCAGACCAGTAGCTACAGCTTAGAGTTGACTTGTCTAGACAACATCACAGGTATTTCTGTCCTCCTCTGTCCTCCTCTGTGGGTGTGTGGTGGGTGGCATGTATTTTAGTGTTCTTAATAAGTAGAAAAGAGAACATGTTTGTGCCCTTTTCTTTTTATTTTGTTTGAATAAGAGCACAATATACTCCTGCAGTCCTTATGAATGCCACCAAACACACTCCGTCTTATAGAGGTGGAAGCTACTTCCAGTCTCCTGAGGTTGTGGGCGTCACATTGTGGAACCACACGGTGTGATGCTTGATGCTCTGCTAGCCTCAGCTATTTATCATCGTCGGCATCCGTTCGCCCTCCAGACGTCTCAATTCTCTTCAACCTCAGCTGGACAAAAGTCTCAGAAAGTCTCTGAACCTCAGTCACAGCACCACAGAAACATGTACAATATGACTGCAGGCCTGACTAAAGTTTGGTGAAATGAGTTTGATGTCTTTAGTGTAAGTTTCCCTCATGAATACATGGAGGAGACACTAGAAAAAAATCATCTTGTGTACAGTAGGTGGTCAACACATTAGAGGATGGAGGCTGTGATTATCTTCATTTCTGATCTGAGCTAAAGCCTAGATTTGTGAAATATAACCACATAGAATGATTAGCAGTAATTCCATTATTGTGGAGTTTCTGCTTTGCAGGTTAAAAAAAAGTTTAAAAAACATAAATGACTGGCAGCAATGGCTGACAAACAAAAACTGTTTAAAAAAAAATTTTTAAATTTAAAAAAGTAAAATATCCTAATTCAAATTAAGCGCAAAAGCAATACATTTACAGAAAATTTCATTCAGTTTTTGCAGAGAAAAATTTTTATTTTAAGGATTTTTGCTGCATTATTATCATCAAACACCTTTAATGAAGCAACAGCACTAAAAGTTAGGCAGCAAAACACTTCACATAAAAAGTCTCCGCTGCCTTCTCACTGTGGATAATCTGTCAAAAAGACTATGCATTATGTTTGACGTAATAAAAAAAAAAGAGGCTAAATTTGCATTCAGAATTAGTTTGAATGTAAAAATGCACATTAATATAAAACTAATAAGAATTACTTTCAAATTACAAAGAAAAATTTAACATTTTTAGAATGATCATAAGTCCTTATATAACAAGCTACATATTTAATTACAAAGTACAAAGTACAAGTATTTTGTGTAATTTAAGAAAAAAGAAAAAAAATGCTGTAAAAATAATACAGTAAAAAATAAATAAATGTAATTTGCCATTATTGGTAATAAACTTTGTAAAAAGTTGTCTTATTAATTTACAATTTCCGTAATTTGACAGAGTTGGTATGAAATAAAACAAACAGAAAATTACTGTAAAATTTTAGTTGTTTTTTTTACAGTGCCAGTCTACATGTCAAGGTTTCAGTCAAATCACAGGAAATTGAGGTCAAATATTATCCGTATTAATTGAGTTTAAAAACAATTGAAAGGCAGGTTATAATAAGAAGGACGTCATCAAGATATGTAGAATAAATGCTCAGTCATTTTATGGCTTCCATATTTATCAATTATCAATTATTATTTTAGCCTATTTCAATACAATTTAAATTTAATTTTTTTTCCAATTAGTAGGATTTGTTTTTGACTAGACATTATAACTAGAGACTTCTGTCTAGACACACCTCCAGAAGTCACTTTCAATAAAAAAAAAAAAAATCTAGTAACTACTGTAGTTAGTGTTTTATTAATTTATATCTTGTTGGTGTAAACTGCTTACACTGACTATGTGTTATCTGCTCTTCTCCTTCACTAAAGATGAATCTCCTGATGCAGATGTTTGCACACAGCAACATGAATGATATTTTTTATGGACACAAACACTCATTCAGACCCATTCAGGCACACAGACACACACTGTAGCTCCACGGGAGCTGGTCTGTGGTGAAGAGCTTACCCTCCTGTATGTGAAATGTGAAATGTGAAATTGTAAAAGCATGCATGGGCAGCAGCGAGCACACCGAGTAAAGCATGGGATTAATATAGAGGCAGCAGACCCAATTACATCCATTAAAACCTCTCATGCTAACACACTAAACAGACAAACAAGAGACAATTAAGATATAAGCACCAGAGTTAGACTGATAAGGGCCGACATTATGTTTCCTATTGACATTTTCTACTGAATGAAACTTTACAGTAAAGGAAACACTGAAAGCTTCTCAAACAGCACAACATGACAACAGTGATACATGACAAAAATGAACCATTAAAAATGAGTGAGCCGACAACAGAGAGCATTATGCTATGTTGTGGCTTAAAAGCATTAAAATGAACACATGATAAACACAGATGCATGATGGGAACAGAGCTGACAGGACTTTCCACGCTCAAATGACAGCGTTTACTAAAGCGAGCAGAAAAAAGCCTGCAATGAGGCAATGAAGACAGTGACTCATATACCTTTGACAAAAACCTCCGTGAAGCACTTCTCCTCCCCAACCACACACTCGTACGCTGCGTCATCAGACAGGTTGCACTTGTTGATAGTGAGTTTCCGCTTGTTGCCCACGCTCTCAAACACATACCTGGACGTAGGGGGGAAGATTATATGAGGAGGACGAGGAGCAAATGAGGGCAGAGAGGCAAAGAGAGAAACAAAGAAAGGGAGAGAATAATGAATAAATGCTTTGAGCAATCAGATGCAGAGGGCTGGAAGACAGCAGAGTGACTCACAGTTAAAGGCTGAGACAAAGAAGCCAAACAGTCCTGCAGAGACCTTCAGATCTGTGCATACACAAAAGTATACGCTCCCACACATGGTGACGGAAATCAAAGGGACTACAGTAATGGCACAGCGTCATCACAAACTAGTGATGGGAAATGTTCCCACGGTTACAAGCTACAAGTGTTCACAACGGAAACTAGGTGGAACTAATAGCAAGTCTAATTTAATACTTAATTAAGAGTTTTACTATGGGACTGAGTAATGGTTGAGGCAGTGGGAGTAAAATGTATGAATTTCAAACTTTGTATGAATCAAAGCAGCATTAAATGACTATGTAATGTCTGTAAAGGAATGATGTTAGCCTCTGTGGAGCATGATACTGGTACCAGTACCGGTACGTGCACCCAATAGTAAGTTAGTAAATAGCATGCACTCATTAGTAAATAGAACATGCATATTAGTAAATAGCGCGCACTTATTAGTAAATAGAACATGCGTATTAGTAAATAGAACATGCGTATTATTAAATAGAACATGTGTATTAGTAAATAGAACATGCGTATTATTAAATAGAACATGTGAATTATTAAATAGAACATGTGTATTAGTAAATAGCACGCACATATTAGTAAATAGAACATGTGTATTAGTAAATAGAACATGTGTATTAGTAAATAGAACATGTGTATTAGTAAATAGAAACTGCGTATTAGTAAATAGAACATGTGTATTAGTAAATAGCACGCACATATTAGTAAATAGAACATGTGTATTAGTAAATAGGACACACATATTAGTAAATAGAACATGTGTATTAGTAAATAAAACATGCGCATTAGTAAATAGAACATGCGTATTAGTAAATAGAACATGCGTATTAGTAAATAGAACATGTGTATTAGTAAATAGAACATGCATATTAGTAAATAGAACATGCGTATTAGTAAATAGAACATGTGTATTAGTAAATAGAACATGCGTGTTAGTAAATAGCACGCACATATTAGTAAATAGAACATGTGTATTAGTAAATAGAACATGTGTATTAGTAAAAAAGAACATAAGTATTAGTAAATAGAACATGCGTATTAGTAAATAGCACGCACATATTAGTAAATAGAACATGTGTATTAGTAAATAGAACATGTGTATTAGTAAAAAAGAACATAAGTATTAGTAAATAGAACATGCGTATTAGTAAATAGCAAGCACGTATTGTTAAATAGAACATGTGTATTAGTAAATAGCACGCACATAATAGTAAATAGAACATGTGTATTAGTAAATAGCACACACGTATTAGTAAAACGAGTGCAGTTCTCCTCGAGGGCGCTCACGAAGTTGTCCTTAATGAATGGAAGTGAATGGAGCTAAACGGCTAAAATAATTATTTTCACCTACTTCTAGACAAAAAAAAGGCCAAATTTTTAGTTTGTGCAAATATAGTATTGATTATGTATCAGAACTGAAATGAAAACATACTAATGTCCTTTTGTTGTTCTTATAAGCAAGGCGTATTACTTACACCTCCACACGTATTAGTAAAACACATCCCCTCCTGGCCTCCGTATGAATCGTATGGTGGTACCAACGTAATTCCTTCGGTAATTCAGTAGCCTACTCAAGCACCATGTTTGTTCGCTTTGAGCCACATGTAGGTCTTCTTTTTACAAAATAACTTTACATTACAGTCCTCTGCCATCTTCGGACTATATCTTTTAAACATAAAAAATAAAAATCTGGTATTCTCACTTCACTTCACATCGCCAGATTACATCACACTGCTCCTCGTGAATCCACAAAAAGGCTTTGTTCCCATAAGCATTTCCTGTAACACCTCATTTAACTGAGAGGGCGCACAGAGAAATATGATTTTTCTTTCTATTTTATCATCCTACATGTGAGTGGTTTTAGTTTACTTTTGGCTTTATATCTTAGCCACAGCAGAGGTTTAAATAAAAGACTTGGGTAGTATCAGGCTGTCCCTTTCCTCCTTCCCAATGGCTCCAATTTTGTAACGTAAAACATATGATTCATTAGCTCTCAATGGTCACAGTGCTCAGCCTGGAAGAACCTCCTGGGAGGCTTTATTCAGGGCAAAAAAAAAGCCCCCTCTCCGGTAGTAACTGTCTTAATCAAAACAGGAAGAGGATTGCCTTACTTTCAATCAACAGCATGATGCTACTCAACAGGGCAGATGGTGGGGCCATTGATAAAATACCACTTGCAACAGCTGTACCCTCTTCAATAAAACGCCACGAGGAGCCTTTGAAGGAGGAGGAGAAAAGGAGCAGAAGAGATCTCAGCAGGCTGAAGAGCCTCAAAACTAGCATTTATATCAGCCGTTAGTCACATACCAACGTCAGAGCTTGTGCGTCAAGATTTTTGAATCAACTCCATACAGAGAACTGTCACGGCTGATCTCAGTGGGTTTCCAGTGTAGGCCTGTTTGGCTGTATCAGGGGAGCCGCGATCAAATAAAATTTAAAACAAAACTAATCTTATCACGAAAATGCAGTTCATTACCTGCCTCATATGTCGTCAAAATTTATCCCACAAGCCCCTTTCCCCATGTCACAACGATAGCATATGACTGGTCAGCCGGCGGATGGTCAGCATGATGCATGATGAGAGTCACTAGTCGCAAAAACGCTGTCAAAAGAACTTTTTTGGATGTACTGGACTGAGCAGGGGACATTGTTAGTTTCACCAAGGTGTGAACATTAACGGTACTTGGCTGACATTTTTAGGCATCTCAATGAACTGAACGCTAAAATGCAAAGCAGAGAAGAAAATCTTCTCACTTCATCTGACAAATTTTGCGTGGCTTCACATCTAAGCTCATTAGACGTTATTTGCGTTACCCACGTCCGGCCAAATCAGTAGGACGTTGATGCAGTTGCTTTGGTCATAGTTGATGAAGGAAAGAACTAACGGAAAGAAAAATTGTGTTACGCGCCCAAGTGCTGCCAGTAAACTCCCGCAGTGATGTTAGCACGGGTAACGCGAGGCAAAAATTAAACCTGCGTTTGGTTTGAACGCAGCAGCGGACTCATTTATGGGGGTTGCAACCTACTTTATGCATCTCAGCTCCACCCACTCTCATTCCACATCAACACATTAGAAATGCCATGTTTTTTTCCTGGCTTTGTGAGGCCTCAAAGTATTCCAGTTTAACTTAGCCTACTCCCTCAACATCAGGGTTCAGGACAAACTCACATAGACATGGGCTCTACCTTAAACAGTGTTACTTTGCTCACTTGGCTGACGGCTTGATTTCCTGTCCATTTTTGAGCCACTTGACTTGAGCGTCGGGGTTGGCCACCTCAACGGAGAGCTGGATCCTCTTGCCTTTTTCCACTGAGTAAGCTGGATCCAGCTTCCTCAGGAAAGCTGACAAGAAAGTATCCTGTTAGAACTCTAGGAAAATCATTTATAAAGTGTCAACCAGCAGTGGCTATATGCTAACAGACATCACACCTGTTGTCCCAGCATTTCAAATTGTCCCCTGAGGCCTCTAAACGCTGCTGGTATTTACAGCCTGCCACACTACTGAGCTCTCGTTTCATGCCTGCCACCTCCCTCAGTCTATTCCCTCACTCCTCACCGTCACTCTTCTTGGGCTCCACCTTCTTCATCTTCCTCAGCCTCTTCAGCATGCCCCTCAGGTCTGTGATGCCATACTCAAAGGCAATCTTCTCGTAGTCGCAGGGCTTGGCCGCCTTCAGGATTTCCCAGACATCCACCTCCTCTCTGACCTCCTCTTGTTTCTTCTCCCTGAGTGTTTGAGTGTGAATGTGATCAAATTGAAGACAACCCAAACTTTACAGCTGGGATGTAGATTATCTTACCTTTTCTTGAGCAGGGCGCTGAAATCGAGATCGCCAGCATCTTCACCTGCATCTCCGCTGGAATTCAAAGAGAGGACATTCTGGGGATTATCTTTGATTATGAAACTGTTCTATTTACAGCACTGGTGAAGGGAATAGTGGAAAAACAGGAAGATATGTTCAATAATACATCCCCTTTTATGCCCCATTATACAGAACTATAAATACAGGCAGAAATTACAAGACAATTATAAATCCGGCAAAGACAATATGAGCAAATGCATGAGCACACATCAGAGTTCTAATGAATTAGTGCCTGTAGTGAAAGCGTGCCCTTTTCTCATCCAGTGCTCAGAGCGGTGCAAAAATAGGATGAGCAAGAACATATCACAGAGCTTTGGATGAGGACTACAAGCTGCTGTCATGCCCTGAATTCAAGTGACGAGTATAAATCACAAAACATACATGTCAAAAATGAGCAAAAGAGCAGACAGACATTGAACATATCGCAAAAAATGACCGAATGTTGTTATCAGAAATGTGGCTAAAGGTTACGTTATGTGAAAGTCTGAGGCTGCTTTCACACCTACCTCACTTGATCTGGACCAAAATCACAGGAGTGAAACGTCCCTCTGACCAAGGTCCAGATCAAAGATCTGACAAAAACAGGTGGTCTCGGTCGATCAAACTGACCCATGGTTTGGTTTGTTTACATTGGGAAAGCACTTTTTTTGGATGGTTTGGACTTTCAGACCAATTACAGGAAGTTACGGCAGGATAAGGTCGCCAATAAACAAAAGAAGAAGAAAAACAAATGGAAGAAGTTAAAAATGAGCGGAGGTGGGGCGCAGATAGCGCAGTGGTTTCAGCGCATGTCCCGTGTATGAAGGTAGCAGCAATGGGTTTTATTACCGCTCACCCTTTGCTGCATGTCTACCCCCTACTTTCCCTTCCCCATTTCCTGTCCAAATAAAGGCATAAAAACTGCCCCAAAAAAAGAAGAGCCACACAGGGCGAGGAAGAGACGAGGTATGACAGCAGTACATAAAGTGATGTCATCTACAAAAGAGAAGGAAAATTTGCTTTTTATGATCACCTGGACAGAATTCTGGACAGTAAAGCATAAAGTATAGAAAGACAAAGCCCACGTAAATGATAACGATAGGATGTATGAAAAGTTCTTTAAAAAATTGAAAAGTTCGCTTGGAAAATCGCAACGTGAAATCAAAACTAACCAGATCAAATATATTACATGTTATACAATGTAACAAAAAAACCAAACCTTGGTTCGGACTTTCAGGTGAGAACACATCTTAAGATATAGACATCAGTGAATGGAAATACTCCCTTAAGAGTCAACAGAAAAGCCAGTTTCATGCAGAATGATATGATAATATGTCCATGTTACACTGCATTAACTACTTATTACCCCTCACATGCACATTTGCAAGTAATGAAAAAAAATGTCACAAGGTCTTGAGTCATCAGTCACCCTCTTGTGCTCAACAAGGTGACAAGTGCTGTGTTGTGGCACGAGCCAATGAATGCCCACAGACCGGAGTGCTTGTTGTTTCCCCTGTGAACAGTTTCAGCCGCTCCTTTACAGTGAGTGCTGTGTTTTCCTGCCACCGTCGAGGCTCATTGAACCCCCTCAGCCACCAAAATAAATACTAATAAATTCAAAGCCATTCCGAGTAATCATGTCCGTCCTATGGATGAACGGTTCATCCAAGGATAACATCCATCCATGTTGTCCTTGTCATCCAGATGGGAGTAAATTCTCCCAGGGTGAAAATGCTCTCATTTACAGGATGAGCGAACGGCTGGGTGAGCATGAAAACAACGTTAGCCGTCCACTTCCGCCACAATTGCTGGATTTCAACCTACTTGAGCTCTTGTGAGAGATTCTTGACTACTGCACCAGCATCAGGAACCAAATGATGGAAGAAGGATGTTGCAGGATGTTTTCACACTTTGTTGAGACACTTTTTCTTTTTTTCTAAATCTCCACTAAAGTTCATTGAGGATAAAAAATTATTTCACTAAAGCTGTTTTGGTGTAGCAATTGAAGTGGAGTACACATGAAAATGGGGATCAGGGGATTACTATAATGAGCTCTCTTTCATGGTGCGAGCATGTGCATTGGGAGCAAAGCACACAAAAGGCTCATCTCTCACATTAGCCTGTTATTAGAAACATTTCATGTGAAATGAACATTTCAAAGCTGCTGCTGCAGGAACTGAAGCTGCATTAAAGTGTTGCTGCACGCCATGAAACAAAACTCAAATGCTAACGTTTTTTTGTGACAGTGACACAAACTGCAGAGGTAGAGCTTGATGATTCAGAGGAGTTTCCGTGTCTGCAAACCTTAACGTGCAACTGAGAAAATATCCTCCCACATTGTTCAGTCATCTGACTCTGAATCACCTCAACTGTGAGCCTCAAACTGATTTTATGCATCAGAGACACGAAAGCAACAATAATGAACTGGCAGTGATGACGGCTGACTCCCGCGTCACCCGAGTCGCAGCCAAAAGTTGCACTTGAACACATCACAAAGACTACAGCAATAGCAAAGTAGTACCTATGTTTCTGCGCATGCGTGAGAGGAAATAACTCTCCATCCATTTAAAAGGTTAATTAATGACTGTCAACACTAATCTTTTTCTCTTCCTGTTGGTCTACATGCTTACAAATGAATATCTTTGCAATTTCACTCTTATATTCTGTTCTTTATAACATCTGTCCAGATACTACAAATGAAAAATAGCCTCTTGGCTAACTCTGGCGTATTTACAGCTATGTTAATTAATGTGCATTGTCCCTGTTAAATAAACCAATAAATAAATAAATACCAGCAGCTGGCAGTAGAGTGTATCCATCATTAAAAGATGGAAACTGCAAGGATCTTGCTCAACACGGTTTCAGTTTCTTCACTTGCTTTAATCCAGATGGCCATGATGTCGTGAAAATATGAGTGTATTAGAAGGATCAATTAAAAAAGAGAACAACCTTCTGTTTGTGTCGTCTTGACTAGAGTCGTTTTCTTGCTTTCCTCACGTCCATTTCTCTTCTCATGCACTCATTCACTTAGCTGAACAGCCAATCAGAGGGAGTTCTCTCGCCGCTGATGCAACATGCCCGGATGCCCTTCGATCTCACTCTCCCTGAAGAGTCTGAGTCTGTCTTTCTGACACCAAAGACTTTCTGACACCAAAGACCTTCCGACATACTAATTATCACATGTCATTTGATGTAATAAACATTCTCATTTACTTCAACCACCAGGTTCTCCTGATTGAAATGACATCAGCCAATCACGGTCCACTCTGAAACAAACTTAAAGATTTCATGACGTCTCCACATACTGTAGCTCCCCACATGATTACAACCTTTATTTCTACATTCACCTGTGTGTAGCGCGGTCATTACACTACACGCTATAAATACCGTATGTTTGCTGACATGCTAGCACACGTGAATAAACTGCACCATAATATGCGTGCAAGCAAAAAGCTCTCAAAGGGCCGTTCCTCAGAAAGGTGAGAGACGCTCACAGACTGCAGCGCCAGCTTACAGTACAGCATGTATTTCACACAATATCTTCTGCTTCCCTTTGAAGCCTCGTCAGCTGGCCGACCAGTCAGCAAAGTGACAACATGAAGAAGAAGAAAATAGCCTGATAAGCCTGAGGCATATGATGGCCTGGGCTATTTTAGACAAGAAACACGCATTAAAGCCTGGAATAAAAATATTCAAGAGAAACATTAAATGAACAGGAGCGAGTGTCATAAAGTCTGGAGTAGCTTCTACGTGTATTTTTATCATGCTGATTCTCTCTGCTTACCTTCAGGAGGTTGAGCTGCATGACCTCCACAGAACAAGGTGTCATCATCGATTATCTCTCCAGAAAACATATTTGAGTTTTAACCAACTTTTCGCTTTTCATTTAATCACACCAACCTCTCTCCCTCACCCGCTCTCTCCCCCATATCAGCACTCTGCAAATAAGCACACTGACATCCTGTCTAAACTCCAATGTGATGCTGTCTTTTCGCCTGTTGCGTTTCTCAGCGTACTTGTGCCTCTCTGCTCTAATGAGGGGAGGAAATTATATTTTTAAACGCAGATTACAAATATGACGACTCGGTGCGAAGGTGTCGTCTGATTTACGATCACACGGCACACGTGCGGTACACAGGAGGCAGAGAAAAGATGCTCATTACAAAAGCTGCACAGTCACAGGATGCATACATAGATACATTTTCACACCAGCAGAAGCAGAGACAGCAATAGGAAGTGAGTTGAAAGAGAGGTAAAGGAGGAAAAAGTCCCTTCGGAGGCTGTCGCCGAGGTATGTGATGAAATACATGAGAAGCTAAACCGGGAGGGACTCCAGGTGAAGCAGAAAACCAAGGCGGCAGACGTGTTGGGACATGACAGAAAGACAGAAATGGCAGACAGGCTGACTCGTACAGAGTCGGCTACAACTGAGGGATAGTCAGACACACAAACAGAGACGCTCGCTGAGACTGACGGACGCCCAGAGGCAGCGATCTACAGAGGAGACAGTGTGATGGGTGACATGTTGAGACGACGCTGACACTCACGATCGCTTAAACGCCTCCAAGATGTTGCCCTGCTGCTCCTCTTGTACAGCTGAAACCAGACAGAGGGAGAAAGACTGGTGAGAGCTCGGCTAGGTTAATTCATTACACGGCGGGCCTGAGCCGCCAAAGAATAATGAACTGATGACCTCACTAGGCCGCTAAATGATAGGACCTAATGTGTATCGCACTCACTGAGTTATTGGCTGACAAAGCCAGTTATATAGTAATGGTGGATACGCTGGATGGAAGATGACAATAATGTGATTGTCTGTCTCGGGACCTACCCTCCACAGTGACTTCAAATGTGCAGCTATCGCACTTGTCTTTGGAGGTGACCTCGCAGCGGTAGCCACCTGCGTCTCCATCCACCACTTTGATGATGCTCATCTCGTAAGTGTAGCCCTGACAGAGAGAGAGAGAGAGAGAGGCGATGATGTGTTAGGAACGCATGATTAAATGAACATCAGTGCACAATACGCACACGCACACGCACAGATATGCTGTAGGAGAATACAGACAACACAGTTTGATCAATTTCTGCTGGCTGACGAAGCCATCTGGCTCGTTTTTTTCTGACAGTGTGTTGGATAACACAACTCAGAGTCCATTATGTATGAATAGTCTATGTTGTTTCATTGTGGAATTTTGTATAGCATGTTGTTTTTGTTGCATTTTAACATGTGTCATTGGCTGCAACCTTGGCCAGATCCCTGGATGTGCCAGGAGGCATCGTAGCCAGATGCCCAAAAACACTTCAGTTGGCTCTTTTCTTTTCGTGAAGGATGTCCGAGCTCCCTCCAGATGTCCGAGGTCCTCACCCTATCTCTAAGGCTGAGCCCAGCCACCTTACAGCTCATGTGTATCTGCAGTCTCAAGCTGTTAGCATGGCTGCTAATCTCTTTATCAATTCATGCACAAAGGTTATGGACATACAAACCTTGGTGTTCCTGTCATAGGTCTCTTTGAACTGCAGGTGCTTCCCAGCTTTGGTTCCCAGGTCCAACCACTTCCCCTTCAGCCACTTCATGGTCGGCTTCCTCAGCAGGGATGAGGAGTCGACTTTAGCCACAAAAGTGATATCCTTGCCTGCCAACAACAAAACAAAAAGATAGTTAATTAAAACAGATTAACTGTCTGTATTCATATAGGAACTAAGTGGACCATCATTACAGTTCGGATCATTTTTCTGGACCTTTTGTTGCTGTGGCGCTCTCCGGCTTCAGCACAAACATGCCGGTCAGCTTGGAAGTCTGAGGATCCTGCCCTTGCACATGTTCTGTGATGGAATTTTAATAGATTAATCACAGAGGATAGATTAAAAGCCCAGTCCAAAAAATAAATGTCAGAACTGTACGTTTCTGCAAACCGTTCTGATTACATGTAGTTGACTTTCTCATCAGGAGGAGGGAGAGTTGGTGGTTGGCGTGACTCCTTGGCACAATGGCTGCCAATCGAGATACCACTGTTTAATACCACTTCAACCAACCATTAAAGCGGCTCATGTAGCAGTCTTGTGGCACCAACAGCAATTAATTTGAAGGACATGTCGGGAGATTTTTAAGCCATGAAATGGATATTTTCAACAAGACGCTGGAGAGTTTCCAATAATGTTTGGAGCAACAAAAACGGGTATTTTAAGGCAGAACATGACCTTTACCACGTCGACACCTAACCAGACCTTAAACAAAGCATTGTCACAACATGAAATTAAAATGTCAAGAAATTTAAAGTAACGTATTCCCTGGTTTGCATAAACATACAGTGCCAACATTTATTCTGGCAACTGGGTTGCCTATTAAATCTGGACATCATGATCGGAGAACCTCTCTGATAATGAGACAACAAAGAGACAACAACAAGACAATTCGACCAAGCAAACCGCCAGTTCAGCAGACTCTTAACCGTGGTGCTTTTACAGTGAAATATGTATTTGCTGATTGCTCAGCTTCCTTTTTTAAGGTTATTTAGCACCAAACCTGAGCAACAGTCTTTGCATAATGCCTTTGCTGTCACATTTCATACACCATTTGGGCCCCTGTGACAAATGAGAGGGGACCGAGGAGTCCCCCCTGGAATGGGATGGCCCCAGGGAATAAAGTCACTCCTCAAATCCCCTCTGAAGACGTTACAGTCGGGTTGACTCTCTGCCAGAATATAAGATGAAGCTGAACACTCTCAAACAGGAGCTGCTCTTTTATCTGTTGACTTATTTCTTTTGCAAGTAAATTGATGCAACCTCTGTATAAAGTGTTTGCTTGTCAAGTGATACGCTTTACAGAGACACTGATATTGATTTCTCTTACCATCAGGAGGCAACTCTGCATCGGAGGGGGGATAAAAAGAAAGAGAGATCGGGGGAACATATCAGTCTGTACAGTATCTGTGTTGTGCTGTTAAACACAAGCGTTAATTGGCCAAATGATAATCTTGACTTCAGGTGAGGAACACTCACACGTTAAATCAGCGTGCTCTCACACCGCAAAGAACACCTTGTTCTTTGACAGACTCAAATTAGCAAATTCTGTTTTTTTTCTCTGTTGGCGAAAACACACAACTGTTAATGAGTTATGTCTTTAATAATCAAGTTCAAAAATCACTTAATTAGTTTCATTTTATATATAATAATAGCGCTAAAGTCAAGAGGTTGTTAACTGTTCGTCTCTTCTTGAGTCTGACATACTGTAAGTGTTAGAGAAAGCAAGGTTTATGGAGAAGCACCAGGTAAAGGCACATTGAACCACCAATCAAGCAGAGTGAGTATAGGCCCCTGAGGTGGACGTCCATTGGGCAAGAGCAGTTACTGAGAGAATGGATCCAAGGTCACGTGTAAAATAAGATCATGCGCATTCATAAATTCAGAGAGCTACACCGGTGACGCCTCTTCTTCTTCCTCTCTCTCTCTCTCTCTCTCTCTCTCTCTGCTTTTATGGGCTCGGTTAATTTGATCTTTTAATCAAAACTGCCCCTAAGGACAGATCCAAGTTCAGATGTTCAGGATGATTTAAAAGGTTTCAGTTAGAATGCTAAGTGGGTAAAGCCGATCCTGGAATGGCACCCAGGGGACACTTTTGAATGTTTGCACTGTTATGCTGTTACACAGGAACGCTAGCTGTGTTTGGGATATGGTTGCTCACAGTAAGATTAACTCCACACGCTGTCCTTGGCTCAGAGAACGGAGAGTTTCAGATGTTGGAACAACAGCCTGCAGAGATTAACTGACTGACCGCTGCTCTGTAATAATGCTTTATTTTACAGGCCCTGCATCTCCTGATTCCTGGGAAGAACTACGGAAAAGTGTTTATTTTAAGGAGAACAGAGACTAGTTTAGTTTCAGACTGTCGTACCAAGATGAATTTCATAAAAGCTTTATAACCACCAAATTAATTCTGATTCTTGTCTATTTGGCAAAATTGTGGAAATCGGGTGAAATTACTAGAAACATCTGGAGGAGGTTGGAGTTGTTTGTTTCCTGACAACCAATATTGCTTCTTTTTTTCTTTTCAAGACCCTAATCATTCTTTAACCCTCAAATCTGACCGATTTACAGGTTTTCTCTCTAAAAGAAAATGTTAATGTTATCTGTTTGGCTCCATGACTGTGTTCACACATCTGAACACACAAAATAAAGTTTGAGAATTTTTGTTAAATTTCGGGTGTTTTATTGAACTTGGTGTTCCCAGTCAAAAATTAAGTGTTTTTACATAATTTTCCAATTTCAACCAATAACCTCATCACATCCACCCATTAATCGATCTTCTACTTTTAGCGATACGGAGGTAGAGTTGAGATTTCATGTCAGAAGGATGCTGCCAGAACAGATTGGTTTTTACTGAAACCAGATCAGATTTTATGGAGCAAATATTTTTGTTTTTCCTCTGATGTCCGCCGGCTGCTCCACCTGATCTCTCTGTGTAGCTTAACCGCTAACTACCGCTAACGGCACCAGCATCAGGAACACGGCCCAAGTTTTCATCACCACGTCATAAAAGTGATTTATTTTTCAAATGTAATTTTGTATTTTGGAGGGCAGAGACAAACCTGTTGTTTAACTTGAATGCCTTGTTTAGTTTAATTAGTAGTAGTAGTACAGAAGTAGTAACTTCCTCATTAAAACCCATGAAAAAAAATTCATGCATTATTCCCTGATTATTGCAAAATGTATCACCTGCCACACACTGATGAAAAGAGTCTACACTAGCTTCAATTTAAATTGATTATTTGATTGTTTATGAGCTGAACGTTGTCTGAATTTTACGTCTCATCAGAGCCAAGCGACATAATTCTTTCTAGAAAGCTTCCTACAGAATTATGAGGAAATCATTAGGGATTTATGGACCCGTAGAAGAAGAGGCTTATCAAATATTCTCTCCCAGATTGGGTTTTACTACATTAAAATAGTAACACATCTATCCACCCCAGCCATAAAATATAGTACCATCCATAGAATGTATAGTAGTGTAATCTCTCAGTTATTACTTATTTAGTATTTCATAAATTTATCATCAGAGCAGCGCAAGATAAAAACCAATAGAATCCTTCCATCAATCTTGTGTTGTAGAATGAACAACTGTATTACTGTTCATATTATTCAGCAGTAGTATATAGCAGCGTATCCATGTCACACACACACATATAGGATATATACCCATAAGTACAGGCAGGATATATCACTTTTCACATTGAAACACTCTCAAACGTTCTCTCGGATGCTTTGGTGGAATCAACACTTGAAATGTTTTTAAAATAAGACTCTGTCATAAACTCCTCTGTCGACTCTTATATCAGTATTTTATCTGCTGATTTCACTCTGAACTTGTTTCATCTGATGAATTTTCAGGTCTTTTAAGTTCTCGTCCTTTTACTCCTCTTCATCTTCTTTGCCGTCAGACACTTTGTCACATTTGTTTGATGCCTGAATAAAGTCGTTATTGTGGTTGTTGTACACAATGTCCAGAAATCTTCAAGGCTACATATCTCTGAGAAAAAAAAAATAAACATATTCATGAGCAATAATGAATCCATCTGCTGAGTGAAAACATTTGATCTTAAGCACCAATGATGGTGCATCACCAGAGCAATCCCAGGCTTCAGGGAGGAACGGACTCAGTCTGTCACAGTCAGTAACAGATGCTCCAGCTCAAAAACAGAAAACACAGGCAGGCTGGGAAACTGTTTGTTGTGTCTTTTCCTTACCATCCCTAGGCTCATTGTTGTCTGAGTGAAAAAAAAACAGTAGGTACAGTTGCGTTAAATCGTAAAATGATTGTGTGTCTGATTGTAGAAGATCATATTAAAAGACAATCTATTAGCCTATTCGCTAAGGCAGCATCTTAAAGCTACAGTTCATCCAAAAAAATTAAGATGGCGATGTTCAGTCGGGAAAAGTTTCCACAGAACATTTCTGGAGGAAGGAGCTGTATGGGGTGATTTTATGTTACATTTTAAAAACAAGTCCCCTTCTTCTTCTTCAGTTTGTGGAATGTTTTGTGGACACTTCTCCCAGCCCTCCAACAGCACGGCGATGAGTAAATAATAACGGAATTCTCATTTTTAGGTGAACTGTCCCTTTAAGATTAGAACTGAACGCACACACACACACACACACACACATATATACAGTGCATACATACACTTACACACAATAATGACAAAAGCAAAGCGCTTACCTACAGAAGCCTGGACATCTGTTAATGAAAAATAAGCACATGGTTAATCAGACCAAATGAGCTGTAATGTAGTTATAATGTATTGGAAGCATTTCATACACATGCATACTATACGTAAACATGCACAGCGGTGATAGATTAATACTTAGCTGGTCTATGTGGGTCGTATTGATGATTTTAGATACAATTGATCAGTTTCATTTAACAGATGAGTGAAGCCACAATGAGCACACATTACAAAACTATTTAGAAAGGACATCGCAAACCGTCTCCTGCAGGCTCTGACACTGAACATGATATAATAATGCAATATAAGCTGCAATTACTGTTTCTGTTCATTCCATGAAAAGTTATTGTTCTTTAGACTCCTGCACTGACTATTGGTCCTGATGGCTCTGCTTAGTTTCTGGTATCGAAATCCTTCAAATCGTGTGGTGCATCGTATCCATCACTGGAGACATAAAAAGCTATGAAAATCAATCCATTCCATCAGTTCTTATGTCTTGTAAAAACCTAACTTGCATTACCTACAATGCAACTGCAACATTTCTTTTTAAATCTGGGTGTGCTATGCTAGCAGTGGCTAATGTAGCCTCGAGCTGTTAGCCTCGAACAGAGATGAGGAGCGGGCTACAGAAAAATGAGTTCTCCCCCGGGAACCGAACCGAACCATGGTTCAGTTTGATCCGGACCAAGACCACCTATTTTTGTCGAATCAAAGACTGACTTTGATCCAGGCCTTAGTCCCGTGGAGGTTTCACACTTGCAATTTTGGTCTGGATTAAACTGAAAAGTCCGAAAGTTCAAACCCTCAGTGGAAAATTGCTATGTGAAACCAAAACTGACCGGATCAAACATAAACAATGTAGCAAAAACCCGGACCTTGGTTCGGACTCTCAGAAGCGCCTGAAGCTTCACACAACTATCACTTTGTTTAAATGCTTTGGGCAATAAAATACATCATCTTTGTAGAACTGGGAGCATCCCAGTAACATGTGAATGCATTTCTAACTCCACGCCCCCAGATATTTTTAATTTTCAAACTGACGCTGACTCAAGTGACACCACATGAGGACATTTATCAGACACAAAAGGTTTTATAGAAGTTCTGCAGCATATATACCTACACCTGGAAACACACTGTGTGGAACACCAGAATGATTTCCCCTTTAAGACCTTTAGAGCTTCACTGGAATATGACATGAGCTGTAAATATAAGCTTTGGCAGGTTAAATGAAAGGTCAGGGCTTTAAGAGCAGGCCAGAGTTCTGCTTAGCCGTATTCTTGCAGGCTGACGTCTTGTTCATTAAAGTCAATTCTTATGGGATATTACTGCAGCTAAAATGAGTTGCAGAATTAGTCGAACTTGCTGCTTTTGTCATTGCACCTGCAGACACACACACACATTTAATCATGCTGAGCGAGCCACAGAAACTTTATGCAGTAATTCATCTTGAACGAGTGCACGTACACAATGAAACGCACTCACAGCAACACATGTGCTGTACAACCTTCTGGTTCGTAACCTCTATTAAATTTACTCCGTAATATGAACTGACATTTAATCCATAAAGGTGAACTGAAACTATGCATATTCACAAATAGACTCTCTACATATATTTAAAACAAAGACTGCTTTGCTCTCAGGGGACTCATTATGTTTGCTACTAGCAGAGGAGATCTCCATAAACATACACATAATGTAGCCTACATTCCTTATGCTTGTGCTTGACAAGTAAAAACATGCAATGTAGCAGCAGAGTACCTGGTTTCACATGATCTGTACATACAGATATACAGTAGATACATCCCACATGTCATTTAGTTCCTCTGCTGTGGGCTACTCCACCCACACACAATTATTTCACTACATTTAGCTGAATGCATTACCCTCAGCTTTGGGCTGGACTTGAAAGGTCAGGATTTGCAGGCCCACATGGAACTGAAACAACATCTACGTCTTTCTCACACATGCAAAACAGCATCACACTGCAACCTACAGCAGGATGGGAAACGCAGAAGAAGAGAAGTGGCTGCGGTGACAACCAGGAACGCAACAGCAAAAGTCCAGAGAACAACAAAAAAACAGGACAAACAGTTCTGCTATATCTCATGCATCGTGCTGACGGGATCACGACTGTAGAAGCTGCTGTGTGTTCCTGTGTAATCACAGCATCAGAATGTGTTAAAATCACCCACTGACAAATAAAAGGTAAGACTTTACTCTAGGAAAAGACATGAAGCTCAAAAATGGTGTACAAATGCTAAACAATGAGCTGAAACTGGTGACAATTCATCACTACCTTGTTCACATCATCACATTGTTAGTACAATGATATTATATACGTTATGATAAAAATACCCTATGAAGCCACTTTGCATAGACTCTTCAGTCATTATTGGAAACCTTATTAATGTGTCTCTTTGTCTCACATTTTTGCATGTTCAGTCGACCTGATGTGTACTTGATGCACGACTCTCAAGGTTACGCTAGCAATTAATTTTAATTAATCATTTGCAGGCACACCAACTGAACATGATATGTACACTATATATCATTATAAAGGTGGGTTGAGGGATTCTGGATAAAGATAGATGATAGTTTGTTTTAGAATTATGATCCTGTAAAATAAAGTGGGGTTTTTTGTTTTTTTTTAAACAGATTTTAGCTTACATTGATTTTCTCTATGCTGAGATTAAATAGGACACAGTTGAGCGCACCTATCTGTTTATCTAAATGTTTTTCTCCTCACTGAACAAAAGCATCACTCTTTGCTCCAGTAATGCTTCCTGTGGCTGCATCACAGCAGCTTCATCCTTCAAAAGGCATCTCTTCCCTCTTATGCAAACTTTGATTTTTCCCATTTAAAGGTGGATAAAACATAAATAAATGGTTAAAATGAGTCCCCCCCCCCCCAAAAAAAAGCATACCATGCTGTCTGTATGTGATGAACAACTTCTTTTAATTGCACTTTATTGGAAACTAGATCTGCATTGGCCAAAGCCTTCAGCGGCAGTCAGCATCCATAAGGTTTGCGTTATGCTAACGCTGCCAACAAGACACTTTTACAGCAGTGGCTAAACGACAAATGTGAAAGACTCATTTGCATGTGCTGATTTAAGAATACCCGAGCTAAAAGAGGAAAGCTGAACACACACACATATGCACACATACACACATAGTGTGTGACCCTTAAATTAAACACCTTCTATTTTGCACCTAATTTCATTATCATCTCTGGTGCTTAAAATAAAATCATGGCATGTCCTCACAGCTAATAAAAGCATATCTATACATATATGTGTGCATCATGCTTTTCCACTCTCAGTCCCATCAGCACAGAAGTTCACTGCTTCTGTGTTTGTTTCATCTGCATGTCTTACCCTCCTCCTCTGCTGGCTTCTCTGAATGAATGGAAAGACATTCATTTGTGGATGAGGAAGATGATGACGACGATCGTGATGATGATGATCTATAGACAATTACGTCACATACAAAACTGCAGCGTGTTTTACTTACCAGTTGTGACTAAAAAAAGAAGAGAGAGAAGTTTTCATTATTAGAAAATTAAACAGTCTTTATTAGAAGCTTTGATTAAATTATTTGCGCTTCAATAGTTATTGCAATTTAAATGTGTAATAACTGATTACTGTATGCATAACTCAACAAAAAAAAAATCCTAAACCACAGCATGTGGGCTCAGATTAGATGTCATGGAGACACTTACCAGCAGGGGCTGCTGCAGTCGTTTCGCCCTTGGCTTCTGCGATTAAACGACAATTATGTAAATTAATTTGTACATGCTCGTTATTTGATATCATAGGACACCAGCAGCAAAGCGTTTGGAAAGTCACAGCTACCAGAAGTTAAAGAGCCACATTGTCATCTAAATCCCTAACTAATAATAATAATAGCATATATTGTGATCAGTTAATCTGAGGAAGCACATAGCAGCACGCCTTTATAACACTGAGAAAATGTCCACATTAAAATAAGCCGTTTCATTTTAATGCAACAACACATTCACAAGCAGCAGCAAAAGGAAACGACATAAGTCAACCTTTCTTTATGCATCACTTTCTATAGGGTTTGCCTGTAGATACAGAGAGAATGTTGGATTTCAACTGGGGGAAAGTGCAACGATTCAGATGAGGCATGGTTTTACACAAACAGTGAGACTGAGATAAATATAAGTACGTTTTTCAGAGATCATGAGAAATAATTGGGCTTAAGAAAATTCGGAAAGGGGCGGCCTGAAGACAAAAATGCTTTTGATAGGATAAGTACATCAAAGTTCCAGGATCCCAGATCTAGGTTACTTTAGAAGCTCCAGGGTGTCTAATGAGATGGCAGATTAGGCATGAGTTTCTGTCTGCCAGACAAGCTAAAGCACACAGCTGCACAGTAATAATTCAACTTTGGCACTACTCACATCTTAACCATCTATATTTTTGCATTTATTAAATGTTAAAAATGGTTTCAGTGCCTCACTTTGCCAGGAAGGTATCGTTATATTAGATTAGTATGTATTAGCCCAGCCACAGAAATGAATAAGGACATTATCCTGATAGCTTCCATCTCTTTACACCACCAGCAACAAACCACAAACACAGAGCAAGTGTCCCATGAGTCTACTTAACAGTGGGTCTAAGATATCAAGGTTCGGCCTTGGCACTTGCTTGTCTGGCACCCTATGTTTGGCATACTAGTGGGGGAGAGGCAATGCTTCTATTTTGGATGAGGTTTATTTTTCAGGCAGCAGTCTGTTAATGTCTCTATCAGCTCTTCAAGTCCAAGAAGGGATCTGTGATTCAGCAGGCAGTAAAAGTTTTCTTTAGGTTCCTGCTGGAGCATCTATCCCGGCTCGCTACTGTAGCTCAGGAGGAAGACGGTCCCTGAATTTCTTCTGGTTCCTTTTCAAGACACCCTGACGTGACTACAAATGGAAGTTAAGACTCTACCATGTAGCCATATATCAACAACATCCAGACATGCCACCGACTTCTTTGAACCCGAGCTCATTTGAGATGGACCGTCCAGATTTTTACCAGCTCAAAGTTCAAAAGCCATGGTATGAGGGGCTGTTAGTACCCATGGCATGGGTAACTTGCATAAGTGTGAAGGCATCATTAATGCTGTAAGGTATATACAGGTTTAGGAACAACATATACTGCCATCCAGATGACGTCTTTCTCAGGAACGTCCCTGCTTATTCCAGTGAGACAATAGCTGTGTCCCAATTCAGGGGCCGCATCCGCTGAAGGCTGCATTTGCAGACTGAAAGTGTCACAGCGGCGCGACTAGGCCTGTCCCAGTTCGGAGACTCATTCAAATGCAGCCTCCTTTTCCCGGTCCTTGAAGGATTCTTCTCGGCCGACCCTATCCCCAAGATTCATTGCACACCGGTGATTACAGTTGACAAAAAAATAAAATGACCATTTCTGGCTCCATTTTTCATTCAACTCCAAATACAGATTTTACTACAGCTACTATTTTCATTACTACTTCTACTGCACGTCTTTTACCACAACTTTTACTACTAATCAACTCTAGTCAGTAATGTTGCTAAGTGACAGGCACAGCACCTCATGACAGCTAAAACAGGAAGACCTGGTGAGAGTCTCCATAGACCAGACCGTCTCATTTAAAAGCGTTCAATGGCCTGGCCTTCATCAACCATGGTCAGGACTTCTTAGACCCGGTCCTTCGAAGGATGCTGGCCCTAAACTGGGACACAGCTTCTGCCAAGCCACATTCTGCCACCTTGAAGCAGTGCGGCGTCAGTGTAAAAGAGTCTGGATACTAGACTGGTCTGTCTGCAGTCCAGACCTGCCCCTCATTGAGCCTGTTACTCGTCTATTTCTTGCTTAAAATGTTTCCAAAAGCTATTTTAGCGCGATGTTTTGCTGCAGTTAGAGATCGTTTGTTACCAACCTACAAAAGAGTCAAAACGACCCCAAACTCGTTTCACGTTACCCACCAGCTGGAACATTTATCGGTCTGTGTGCAGCCCAGTTTATTCTGGTTGTTGCAGGTTTTTCTCCTTACAACAAAAGGGAAATACCACAGTCCTTTACTGGATTTTTTTTTTTCTGTCATGAAGCACCAATTTCAGAATTATTTGCATCTTCCTATAGCACAGACCATCTTTCCGGAGGTGAAATATAATACTTTCTAATACTTTGAGAGAAAGTTACTGATGCTCAGATACTCTGTCTTCAACAATTTTAATAGTTTTAACCATGCTGGTAAAAGCTGTCACTGAGACTGATCCAAAATCCTGCTGTGTCAAATAGTGGAGTCAGCTCTCCTAAACAATAGATGAGCAAAACAAATATTTTGGTCACACGATAAACTGGAATTAAACACCTTGAAGAGCTGGAGGAGATTAGACTTGCAAATTTCTGAGAGACGGTAAAAAAAATAGCTTAATTCATATTCCAACTGATGACTTTTTCTTCACACCATGACTTTAGAGAATATGAAGACAAATTATCACAGTCAAACTATAACAAATGTAAGATATAAGATATTTGTGCCCTGCAGCAGGATGTTGTCTCATCAGGGTGAGATTCTCAGCAATCACTTATTATTACTCTCTCTTACTTACAGCAGCATTCATTGAGTATTGCATATTTTTATCATGTAAATACTTTATACAGTGCGAGGTTGGATATCTGGCAAATGCTTCAGACTTATCTGTACGTCCCTGGCAAAAGATTTTATGCAGATGACAAGAGGGGAAAAAAAGGCAAATTATTATGCAACTTCAAAAATACCACACAGTGAAAACACTTGAAGCTCTTCAAGGCAGTTCATAGTGACAGTGAGAGTTAAGCTTCAGACAATAATTAGTTTGATTATCCATAGTATACTGCATTTTGGTATTTTAGCGTTAACGCACTTATACACTCAAACCGGCCAGGCTGAGAATGGAAGTACAGCAATAAGGAACACAGCAAGAGAAATTATAGACCTTCATGGTCTGGTCTTAATGGTCTTAAGCTAATGTGGAAGTGCCTTAAACCTGCATTTTGCTAGTGGCCAGCAGGGGGCAACTCCACTGGTTGCAAAAAGAAGGCCGATTGTAAGTAATCTTGTCCAAATATGATGACTTCTGTTTTCAAAAAACCAAGATGGCAACAGGCCTAATCCTGAATTTGTGTTTTCAAAGTAGACCTAAAATGAATGGGTGATGTCACAGTGGCTCCGCCCACTATGTAAGTCTATACTTTATACTGTAAGTGATTTGAATTTAAGAGTTAAATGCTAATGTCAATATGCTAACATGCTTAACGGAGCATGCTAACATGCGGATGTTAATCAGGTATAATGTTTACCACGTTCATCGTCTCAGTTTAGCATGTTAGCATGCTAACGTTTGCTTATCAGCACTGAACATGAAGTACAGCTGTGGCTTATTGGAATTTCATTAGCGCTACACACTCTGTCATAAAATTAAATACAGGGCTAATTAAAGTTTGGGCTAATGAAGGAACTACAGGGGATCATTAAAGTCATTATAATTCATGCTGAAGGAGACATGAAGGTCTGTTACAAATTTCATCACCGTCCATCAAACAGGCAAACTTACTTACAATTTTGAGGTACATGTACTTCACTTGAGTATTTACATTTTGTGCCACTTCACGAATATGGAGGCAAATATTGTACTTTTCTCCTCAACATATTTATTTGACATCATTTTACCACATTATCAATGCAAAACATGAAATATAAATGCACATTAATGCATCTGCGGTTTTAATCCAGCAATATAATTACTACATTCTGAATATTTTAGTACTTTGACATTGGGTGCCATGCCATGAGTTTTACCACTAATAGCCAGTATCTTAAGAAGTAACAGGAAGCTATGATGTGTTTCAGGTTTCATCAGTTCCCTGCTCGACACTCACATTTAATTAAAGGGCCAATCTGCAGCATCTCAATTAGTGAAGGTGTTTCTCTCCTTTAACTCCACTTTGTGATTTAAGTTGATAAGATGGGTGTATTTTTACAAAAAAAAAAAAAAATTCCTAGTGCAGCTTTTCTCTAATCATCCATAAGTGACCTGTTTCTCCTTCAGCCCACTTTATGAGGTCCTCTCTCCTGTCAGCTCTTCCTCCATCACAGGCCTGGTTGTGCCACTGCCTGGGAAAAGCTGTGAGCAAACTGTTAATTCCCCGACCAGGCTAACTGTGACCCTCGAACCGTCGGTACTAATGCTGGAGGTAATGCACAGCTGATGAACCCTGTTATCTGCATGGATCCATCTCCATTATCATTACCATCGACACATCATCGACAGTCCTCTCTGGCCCAGATCATTTCACTCCATAGACGTCCGCCTCCCTGTCTGCCACATATCTGTTAAACGGATAATGTCCGTCCCTTCTTCCTTTTCACTTAACGCAAATCCCTACTCTCAGCACTTTTTCGTCCCACCGTTTCTTTGTCCTACTTTAATTCCACTTTCTTCTAAAGGGAAAAAAAAAAGAGTAAAGCGACACGGAGCGCTAAGAGGTGGAATCTAAAACGGGGAGAGGAGAAGAATGAGCCGGGCCAACAGGGGTCAAGGATGGTGTGAAGCGTCACATTAAGAGCCTTAGGATTGGGTTCTTCAGTCAGCTGAGATGAGATATATATGTTTATATTTAACAAATATAATGTGAGATGCTTGTTGAAAGAGGAATTTATTTACTCAGTTACTGCTGACCCTGTCACTGTCACTAAATCCTTTAAATACCCACGGCTTTAAGCTCTGTGGACTGTAATTATAGGCCATTTTTATAGCTCAAAGCTTACCACTAATATCATTTTAACTTGAGGGCTTTAATGCAATACAATATGACTCTGGACATAAACTGATTCAGCAACAGGATGGAGTTTTGTGTGTCGATTAAGTATGTAATGGTTCTGATGAGTGAGCAGACAGATAGGAAAAGATGTACACATTCTTGAATCGAAAAAGTACTTAGGATATAAGTATCCACTAATTGGCATGGAATATTCTCTATCAGAGGTTCTGAAAGTAGGAGGCAGGCCTCCCCAGGGGGGCTCCAGACTGTTTCTGGGGAGGTTCAGTGAATGGAGGCGAAAAATTTTACATTAGCTATCAAAGGGAGATCACAGAGAATGGCCTAAAATAAAGATTTGATTAAATAGATCAGAGATACAGTCGTTTGGGGGATTTTTTTTACAGTTTTTCCCAGAGTCAGAAGCTAATAAATGTCTTAGGACAGACCTTTTTAAAGTGTTAACTGCAGACTAAAGTTATGTCAAATATAAATATTAGGCTATCTTGGCTCAAATGAGAGTCTCTATGAGATCAGATGACACAATCCTGATCAGGCATCCAGGAAGTATAAAACTAAATGGGGGTGTTAGAGTATCTTTTCCATGCTTTGTCTAAAACTTGGTCTGGCCCAAGTCTATATGGTTTAATACACTGGATTATAATGTCATTCATATTTATTCAAAATTCTGTGCTGTGAGTGTTGAGCCACTCTTGACATGGAACTACTTTTAATGACTTTTTGGCCATTTGAGGCAGAAAGAATAAGCATTAAATAATCCCATATAACATTGGTAATATGGGCCAGCATAAAGTTGCTAACTAACCGTCTGCTGTTTGCTGAGCAGGTCGTATAAAGTGGGCTTTTACAACACTTTGCACACTGCATGCATGCACATGCTAAAAGTACATTCAGTACTTTTTTTAACTTTATACTCTTATGTCAGTACATTTGCACACTCTTGCGAAGACATAGACTTTTCTCATCTGCTGCGATGGAATGTTATGAGAGTTCATATGAGAGTGGACCAATACAAGACAAACTGGGAAAAGAAAACTAAGATTCCCTAAAATAATATCAAATTGCATTCAATTTCAAACAACATATATATTTGTTTAGCTGTGCACTAGATAAATTAAAGATATGGAGAGACGTTGAAGTTGGTTCCAGCCCACAAATGCAACATATATGGAGCTCAGTGCTAAGCTCCGCCATTCCACTCCGCCTATCCACCATTATCTCCCATTATAATCACTGTATGATGATGGATGGCGGCTCTTAGCAACCATTGCTCACGCTAACGCTAATGGAAATTTCATAGACACAAGTCTTTCCAGCCAATTTTCATTAGTCATATATATTAAAATTTATTTGTACCATGGCCTAGGGGGAATACTTGATTCTGACTGGCTGCTGGTTGTCCATTACCTCCTGATAATCGACACCCACTAAGTAGTTGCAATGGATATATTATATAATTATTGCGTTGGCTGTGTTCGTCAACCATGGGCAAAGTTAATGACTTTTAATCTTGCTAACATAGCGTACATTTTCTAGATTATATCTGAGCTGAGTGGACGAGAAGCATTTATTGTTTCCAATTCTATTTACTGTAGCAGTGACCAACGTGTCCAATGCAATAGGAACCTAATGGGATGGTAACGATCGCTTTAAAGCTGGTAACACCAGGAAAACAGAGTTATGGCTTTTGAGTTTGCAGTGGTCTTAATTTTTATCTTTTGTAAGTCACCGTAGTATAAGTGTTATAAAGACTGACAAGGTGTCCATGATCAGGATTCAATGGATGCTGCAGAGGCCAGAACCGAGAGGGGAAATATTTCACAGCTGCACAGTATCAAGATGGATATTTGTTCATAAACAACGACCTGTATGATGGAATATTTTTACCATGCAGCAGAAAACAAACATCAGCATCATTTTATAAAAGTAGATTATAAACATTGCTCTGCACTCTCTCTCTCTCTCTCTCTCTCTCTCTCTCTCTCTCTCTCTCTCTCTTCCTGTGTGTTGCTCTTTGTTCCCGTTTTGCTTTTGAAGGGTAACCTCAGTGGAATGTGCTTCGTTAATCTCTCTTGACATTTCCCCGTCTTCCTTTGCCGCGTACGTCTCCTGCTTGTTCAATCAGTTAAGCGAAAGGAGTCAGGCCAACCCAAACATTTGAATCTTTGAAATCCTTTTCTCTCATCGCTGAACAAAGCCCAGAAAAAAGGGGCACGGATTCCTTTTTGGTTTGAACCTGCGTTTTGATGCCAGACCCTGAGCAGCTGCCTCTTTATGAGACCGATCCATCTAATGCTGCCGCTGCTGAGGAATGCATCTCTTAAGTAGTTTTGTTTTTACTGGATCTTGCTGTTGGAGGACTGCTGAATACATTAATTCACTTAAACTCATCTACAACCGTGAGCTATGGCAACAGCAGACGTGTTAACTAGTGGCAGGGTTCCTCGCTGTCCCCTCTCTGCCTGAGCATGACACCGATTGGTGGTAACATATTCTTGCTGCTCATACCTTGTTAATGCAGCCTGGTGCTCTTTTTCACAGCAGATGCACACCTCGACAAATGTGTCAGTCACAGGTGAAACTAGAATGCACTCAAGAAAGACCTCTGGCAAGGCCCAACAGTCCCCTTTAATTTAATTAAGCCTGTAAGTCCTGTAACCTTAAATCACAGGACGGACTACCCTCTAAGACTAAACATATTTAAATCTCCTGGATCTGGATTTTTATTCAGATCTGCACCAAAGTTCACACAAATAGATACCAACCCCCGAAATATGCCTATTGTTTTCATCAGGTTTGATGCATTATTACATCTACTAAGGACATTATGTTTTCACCTGTCTCTTTGTTGGCTGGTTGATTGGTTGGTTTATCCATCAGCTGGATTACACAAGAACTACTGAACAGATTTCTGTGAAACTTGTAGGGAGGTTGGGTCTTGAACCAGAATAAAACCTATAAAATTTTGGTGCAGATCCAAGGTTTTTCTTTCACAAAGCATTTTTCAACACTTTCTTAGAATTCCCAGGGAATAATTCACGGATCTTGATGAAGAAAATAGGCGTATTTAGGAGGTTGGTATTTATGAGTGTGTGCAATTTGGTGTGGATCCAAATAAAAATCTGGATCCCCCACATATAAAAGTTTGGTTGTTACAAATCCAGTAACCTTAAATTATGGTGACAGGACTATGACTTAGTGTCCTAGTGGGAGGAGTGTTTGGTTGACTTGGACTCTTTTCCAAAACATTTTCGATCCCCATTATTATTTGATTTACATGATCTGGCTGGACTATTATAAATTTATTGCAACGAGAGAGAGAGATAAACTGCTGGGTGAGCTAAATTGACATTTAACAAGAGAGAGAGAGAGAGCAGCACACTGCACTGTCACTTCATAAACTTGTCTCAATAAAAATCATCTATTTTCAAAGCAATATCGAGACAATCAAGTCAGGGCAGGAGTTTTTAGCTCTACCTCCCAACTTATCTAAATTGTTTTCTACGTTCTTCTGATCTTAATTGGAAAAACAATAGCAGCTATTAAATTAAGTGACTTCGTCTGCATTTGAAAAGTCGATACACAAATTCTACAGATAGAATCTGGTTTGATTCTAGCGACTCCTATTTATAAATCAATGCCTGTTAAGCCATGTAAGTGAATTAATTTAGCTGTAGCCTATAATATTGGATCGTACCTCTGTTCCGTAATGTGCCTGTTCAAGCCTGGGTCGACTTGCTCCAGACTTCACACATGGTAGCAGGTTCTAGTCTTTATTATGTATTTACATGTTAATTTTAACTATTAAAGTAAATGTTGATCAAATATAATTTAAAAGGGGCCACTTGTACAAGTGGGAGGGGTCAGGCTCGTTTGGCCCGCCCACAGCACTTACAAAGGTCATTTTCCGATCAGCTTGAATGGGTATCTAGGTGCCCTCTTTCTACTTCATATTAAAATAAACTGAAGCCAAATGGAAGCTAAATGACATACGACAGGATTAGTTTAAATTTAATTATGTTGAATTAATTTACCTTTAATGAATTTGTTTGTTTTTTTTTAACGAAAGAACAATTATTGATAAGATACAATGAATCTTGATAGCTCATTTGCTGCCACCTACTGGTTGTTTTTTGTTTGTTTGTTGGTTTGTTTAAGTACAACACAGCCTGTAAAAAACAGTTGTAAAATATCTTCAGTCTCCCTGGAGTCAGCTTTGAATAAAAATGTTTCATCTTTGGCTTCGAGGCAAAACATTTTTAACAGAAAACCTGAATCTTTCCTGAATCTAACTGAGAATAGCTGGAAAGGCCCTTTAAGCCAAGCTGCCATGGTACAAACAATTTAGCCATAAAATGGTGGGATTTGCAATTTTAATTACGGAATTTAAAAATTCATAGCTGCCCCCTCCTACTTAGACTGAGCTCAACCAATCAGATTACACCTCCTCCTCTAACAGCTGCTTCCGAGTGATGTTTTTAGTAACTACAACTCCAATTCGCCCCAATTTACATGCATATTTGCTCACGCTATTCAACAGGAAATCCCTCAACGCCTCCGAAGCAACTTAATCCCACTTTAAAAGCAACTCGTTCCATTTATTCTATTATTGTGGCCCATGTGGCCGAGCTGCAGCTACTCCAACCACATGATGGTGTGAAGGAGATGTGTTCTTGTAATTTAATGTTCAAATATATATTAAAATGGTGAGCTTTGGCACCACGGAGCAAAGAGATTAATATTAACATGCTCTATTTATAAACCTGAATGTGTGGATGAGTATCAATGGTATTATTGGCACTTGGCTTGCATCCATGCTGGGGGCAGAGCGTGACTGATGGAGTTTCAGCATTTTACGATGAGGATGGAGGCAGAATCAGGGTACACTTAAGCCTCCGTGCTCTATCACTCATTCATTTGCCAGGTTAATTCGACAGTGATGATCTGACTTACAGCTGCACAGGGTGCCGAGTGGTGCGTCACCCCTTGTAGGAGGGGAGGGTAAGGGTAGGACAACGATTAAACAGCAACCTGACATGCAGATTAGTTAAGGTTGTTATTTATTTTCATTTATTTATATAACTGCAACTGTCAGGTTTGAAATTGTCATGTCAAAAATAATGAGCATACAGGTGTGGTTTGTTTTAACTAATGCATGAATTCAATTTAAGGTCACCAGATCCAGTCAGGAGCATTTCACTGATTTATCAGGTTTGTAAGTATGGAGGACGGAAAATGACATAAGGATAAAATACATAAATAAATGCAGAAATGAATAAATAAATGCAGAAGTAAATAAATATAGAAATATATATAAAGATACATGAATAAATAAATAAATACAAAAATATTTAATTGGGCCCTTTTAAATGACCAAAATGTATATATGTATTTATTTCTTTATTATTTTTTTTATTTATGTTTGTTTGTCTGTTTGTTTTGTTATCCTTATGTCATTTTTCGTCCTCCATATATGTAAGACATGTAAATAATCAAAGTTATTTAAACCTGCTTCCAAACAGATTCTTACTCATTTTAAATCCTCTATTTTACATACAGTACATTTTAGACTGAATCATTACACAGAAACTGCTCCTGACAGCTGTGCATTCAAACAGAATAAAATTCTTCATCTGCAGCTTTTAACCTGCAAGTGAAGGCGTCAGAGAACTGCTTATTCTGTGCAACAGATACTCTAAGAGCACTCAGTTTTAAAACCACCGACCAGGAATGGAGCAGGAGAGGTATTTGCATATTTGGATGACCTACTTTTTGTTTTTGGCTTCTCAGCATCCACTAGTAAGAGGGAGAAAAGGAATACTTTTAATACCTTAAATATTTTACAGGATTTCTTTTCTCACGAAACTCAATGCGGGAAATTGTTAAAGGTGTTTATGCTTTAGAAGAAACTGGTCTGACATCACTATCCAGCATGTCTATTATATACTGTGTGGATTCAACAGAAATATTATTATTAAAAATGTTTTTGGTTTTGGCTGTGATTTCTTTCCATAAAATGCAAACTTCAAACAGATGAAAATTTGGTCATATTTGTCATCCCAGACCATTTTTTGAAGGATTTATTGATGATAGAAGGTTGACAACATGTCAGAAAAAGAAGCTCATATCATAATTACTCTCATCTGCCGAACAAATTCACTAATTCAGAGTTTTATTGCACATTTTTATACTTTTTATAGAGGTTGTCATTCATAAATGACAGAGAATAATCAAAAAATCATATTTAATTCATTTTTAAAGCAAAACCCCCGGATTGGTCCCTTCCAGCCTTGAATGCGACTATTTCCTGTTTCTTTTAGCCTTCTATTCCAGTAAACTGAGTATGTATGGACTCTTATGTTTGGACCATTTTGGTTTGGGGAATTATTGTGAACTTTTATTTATTTTCTGATGTAACTTTAGACCAAACAGTGGATGGGTTAATCCAGAAAATAACATGAGGACTAATCATTAGTGCGGGCCTCTACTGCAGTAGCAAACTGTCTAAAAGCTGTTGTTGTTCTGTTTTCTTACCTATTTTCAATCAATCATTTATTTAGACACAAATTTGAGTTGATTGTATTATTGCAGGAAGGAAGCAATCCAAAAACACCTGACTAATCTTTTGTTTTCATGCGCTGAGCTCTGCTGAGGCCTTTCAGCCAAGAAAAAGGTCACTAATAAAGCCTCTCCCACTGAGACAAACCCGTAAAGGTGCTAACATGTCTGTTATTCTGTCTGCATGCATGCTGTAACGGTCATGCATTAAACCCGTCGTGGCTGAGGAGTGAGGGATTAGACACGCACACCCCTGGAGGGAATGTGAAGGATGGGACGACCGCTTATAACAAAGGGTTATAGAGATGAAGATAAGAATTATGACTTGTTTGGATTCCGCCGGCGATGTCTCTCTCTCTCTCTCTCTCTCTCTCTCTCTCTCTCTCTCTCTCTCTCTCTCTCCCTCCTCACCTCTCCTCCTCTCTGCCACATGTGAGGATGAAGATTTATGGAAGAACAAGGGAGGAGAAAGGATCAGTAATAGGGATGGAAGAGGAATAGGATTTTATGGCTTCGCTGTAAACTTTCCCAATGATTTGAATGCATTGTTATTATGTGAATAAAGCCGTCGCAACAGAAGAAAACAATTGCTAAATGCAACTCTAATTTAGGGATGAGGAATCTGTGGTGTTCGGTGAACAAAGGCGGCTTTAAATACCGCATTAAGCTGTCATCCACTCAGCTCTCCATTCATTTCCTTTTGTCTTCCAGCTCACATCAACACAGCCTGCTCTCAAAATAGGCCAAGGCTTCTCTCAAGTCACAGAGGAAGCTTGAAGAATAAGGATGAATTCTGGGTGTGCATCCACAGCACATCCCACTGTTTGGGTTGAGTTTTGGTTCACGATAGACCAGGACTCACTTAGCTTCTCACACCCTCTTCTCTGGACTCTGCATCTGTCTGTAATCCATCAAGCAGCAGGTGCATACCTGTGGGGACCCGATGATGGCCTCGGTATGAGGTAATGCTACACTGGACCAGTTGTGAGACATTCAGGGGGGGTTTGAAGGGCGATAGGATGTTAGACTCCCTCCAGCCTGCAGCCAATAAGGTGACGGGAAGTTGAAGCGACCGCTAAACAACTGCTACTGTCCAAAAACAAGGTGCTAAACGAGAATGACTAACGACGTCTTCACTGATGCCTCTTTCATATTCACTGCACTCTTAAAACATCCTAAACACTGTTATAAAATGACGAATTATTACAAGCCATGTTTTATGTTATTCAGCAGGTGTCATTGACTCTTTTCATGGAGATGTAGCTCTTAGTTCTGAATAACCTGGGTAGTAGGATGGGGTTTACTATATTTCAAGCATAAAATAAGGTTTTGTTCTCGTGATAAAGTCAAATAAGAGCAGAATAAAGACTGACCTAATGATAGGGACGAGTCTAAAATATCTTTGGGTTCTGTGTCTTATTTTAAACCCCAGAAATACCACACCAATATGAAAGAACTAACAGGGATGAAGACCAACACACGCGTCAGTCACCTCAAGTCGCCTGTGGCGTACATTCTACGCCTGCATGTGAGGTAACCAGCGAGTGGCCATAGTCTGCAGACCTGAAGTCATCAGTTCACCTGCATTGCATTATTTTTGGACTGTGGGAGGAAACCATGCAGACACTCGATTCAAACACATTTCAAACACGTTCTTGCTGCCGATGCAACGATACCAACCAATGGAATACTGTGCTGCTCCTAATTCAACAAACAAATCTTACATCTATGTCCTTCTGAAGCCTGATGTAGTTTGATGTTAGAACCACAACGGGTACTTTTAACCCAATGGAAACGCAAAAAAAAGGTGAGTAGAGTTGAGTCCATTAGAGCCGGTACTACACAGTGGAAATGGGGCTTATTTTAGTGAAACTGGCCCTTGCACTTCCTGTCCACAGACGGTTTGGGGTTGGACGACGTTGTTTGAGTGGAGATGTTGGCCTCTGGTATTATTGGTCATTAAAAATTGGGTTATTCTGCACACCACTCAGCAATAGAGCAGAGCCAATGAACTGCCACCCTGGCACCCTGCAACCATGAGCATCAATGGTGCACAAGGTCTAATTATTCTGTAACCGATTCTAAAGAGTCCATTGGATCATCGCACAGAACAAGTCAGCTGTTGCAAGAAAAGATCCTGCAGAGTTTTGTGTTTTTTTCAAATGGGTCAACTAGGAGCTAACCATGCGGACACACCCTCACATTCCCAGAGGGTTTTTTTTTCCTCCATGGATCCACGTGGCCACAGCCGTCGCTCCTGCACTTGAGGCCTATTTTTGGGGCTGTTTATTGAGATGCGTGCTTCACCCATATCCCCACGGCTCCTTGATTCCGGTGCGCAGCCTTCACCGTCGAGAGCAAGATGCCACATGGGGGGGGGAAGTCACATGAGATGAAACCAGCTGATCGACAGGGGCAGAGGGACTCCGAAGGCTGAGAAAATGTGATGAAGTTCAAGAGAGGGGAACAACTTGATGGGTGGAAACACAAGAGCAAGAGCAGCCTGAGAGAAGGTACTAATGTGGTGTTGGGAATGTGATACGGGTGATGTCAGGGTGCTGGATCGGCGACACATTGGTGAGATATCATGAAATGTAGGGATGGAATTACCACATGATGGAGAATAAAAAGGGAAAGGGTATAAACTCCTCTGGAGGGGAAATGTTTCCATGTGTCTCCGAATGAGAACTTTTGAGGACCAATGAAAGATGTTTGATTTTTGAGCTTTAAATAACTCTATAAGCAAAGAGATCTGTGAATTTTTATCATCTGACAATAAAGAATCTTATACCAAGGCTTAAATCCACAAGAAAAAAAGGAGTCCTGTTTTTTTTTCACATAATAACAGAGATATGGTGAACTCGCTGCAGATTGGCGAGGGGAGATGGATGCTGGCGGAGGAGACAGCATCGCCGTATGAGGGAGGCAATCAGGGTCAGATAGATTAGGTGTCTGAGGTGCAGAGATACGATGCAAGGTAGTTACACCTGACTTGGCAGAGGACCCTCTGACAAATCATCCTGCTCATCTCTGTGCTTTTATCTGTTTCGTCCTCATGTCCCTTCCCTCCTCTACTCATGCATGCATTCATTTCTCAGGTTTCAAGCAAGCAGCTGATTTACAGTGCACTGGGGTCACTGTTGACAAAGGGAGACAGGCATATTTCAGATCCCATGACTGATAGGGACATAACAACGTACAAGACAGCCTGCTTAATGTCACATATCAAAGAGTTGCATCGATGTCCGTTAACAGGTCAGCGTGGAGGTTATTAAATGTTACCGTGCGTCTGGGTAATCTCAGGACTTGTCAGTAATGGAACAATTCATTTCCCTTCATTTGCAAACCCTGTTTTTCATTTTAGGAACTTTTAGAACTTGAATTTCAATGCATTTGAAAATGGTAAGAAATGTTTCATCACTTTATCAACAAAGAAGGAAGTATGTGGAAAAAAAATTAGCAATGGCTTTTTAGCAGAGCATATTTACAGCCGGGGTCACTGGGTTCATTTCACAGCATTTGGGTTTCATTTAAACCTTCAGGGGAGCAGATATTAGGCGGGGGGGTCTTCCCCCGGGAAATTATTGAATGTCAAACATGTCATTGTTTTTATTTTTGAGCACCAGTTTGGGCCTTTTCTGCATCAGTTTATAACAGAAATGTCTTTAGTTATGTAACAAATTTCAGGCTGCAGGTAACAATTCAAAATAAACATACTGTAATGCAGGAAGACTCTCTGGCAAGAGTTCATCAAAATAAAAGTCATCTGCTACGTTTATGTTTTTAATTGGGTGGGCGTGTCCCACCCAACAACCCAAATCAATTTATTGTGGAAATGTTGTCATTATTGTGCGACAAAATCATTTTTTCAAAATAAAAGTCCTCTGCTACTTTCATGCAAATGCAGGTATTCTGAATATTGAGGGAGACCTTTCCCCTCCATCCCTCCTGAAACCTACACCTATGTTGGGCCTCGATATGAAGACAAAGAATGAGCATAAAACACAGAAAATAATCACATATAGCAATTAATTCCTTGAGTTCTAACCCCTGATCTTACATCAGCTCTTTATGTAAACATGCTGACTTTCGCTCCTTTCAGCTTAATGAACCTCAAGGACCTAACAGGGTCCCCCTTCACACAGAACGCTTGATCCCCCTAAAAGATCCATTATTCTTAATGGCTCCCTGTCCAAGCTTGACATCTTTCATTGATTTTTGATGACCCAACATTTAATCAGATGAAGCAAATATTCAAACCAAACAGATGTAATATTTACTATTCTAACATAGCAAAGGTCAGATTTTGGGGTAATGTTGACATGCTGATGCCCCCTTTTCTCTTTCGCATCCCTCACCTTGTTTCCTTTTTTAGGACGACAGCTTGAGAGTTTGTCCCCATAAAAGAAACACATATAATCCTCCTGTAGCTCCATAATATTGTCAGTAAAAGCAACAGGGACCTTCAGGGACCATGAAGGTGAGTTTATGAAGACATGGGCTTTTAACTAAGTCATAAAAGCTGAAACGCATGCCATCAAATGAGATATTGAGATACACCCAATATATAAAAAAATAAAACATGAAATTTCAAGGATTTCATCAAGAATGGTTAAAAAATAATGGGTTGAAATTTCTTCCACTTTTGTTTTTGATCTTTCTGTTGTAAATCTACATCTTACCTGGCATCTGGGGCTCAGGCATGTCTTTGTCTGTTTACAGTGACTCCTCTGAAAGCGTCTTCCTCCCTCCTTGTCTGTGGCTCTGCCCGCTCTTCCTCCTCCATCCCTTTTTATCACCTCAACACCCCCCCACCTCCCTCAAACACACACACACACACACACACACACTGGCTACCACTACCACTACCAGTCACTTCATCCCCCACCCCCCCTCCCCCCTCTCGCCTGCAAGTGGAACAAGGTGGGAAGGGAGTGAATCGCTGTCACCTGAAACCTTGGCAGGAGCTGCAGAGCTGTGGGGAGGAGAGGGAAGGCACCAACGTGGGGGAGAAGAGGTGGAGAGCCATAAAGAAAAGGGAGAAGCTGGCAGATGATCAACTCATTTGGCTCAGGAGGCAGAACATTAACAAACTGACTGATGCTAATCAGCTCTGACAACTTGATCAAGTGACGCTGCTGCAAATGTTTCATGTTAGACTCTAGCAAAAAAAAAAAACGGCACGTTAAATATGTTTCTAGTGGAATGCGTGGAAATTACGATGGATATGGTCAGAAAAGGAGTTTTTGTTTGTTTGCTGAAGGAAGGGAGGTCAGTTTTCTCACAACTCAATCGCTAGAATAAACTTAGGTGTTTCTTTACATTTCAATTTTATTTTGGGACAACCTTATGATTAAGGGCTGGATTTTAGACACAAAATCACTTGTTTAAGGATAAGATGGAACATATTTATGATCTTAAAATACCTGGTTTTCATGTTTATAACCTTAAAATACCTGGTCTTCATGTTTATAGCCTCAAAATACCTGGTTTTCTCGCCTCAAACAGGGCTAAAAACTTTACGGATGTGTCTTCAGAAATATTTGCTTTAATCGTCATAAACAACGTTTAATTTTAGGGCTTCTGCTCCATAGAGCCACATTCATTTTGGACAACCTCACGAGCCGGGAGTTCTGAGAGTGGAATATCTCTACACTATTAGAATATCACTGGTGGCGTTTTTCCAATATTCTCCCCTATTAGACAAAAACAACCATTTCCAGGCTGCCTTTAGCTCAGTTGGTAGATTGTGTGCCCCACATACTGTATCAAGGCTACAGTCCTCTAGCAGCTGGAGTGGGAGGCCTTCACTACATTTTGTGCTCCATGCATCATTACACAGAGGACAACAGTCATGTCTCTCCATCACGGCCATCTCCATCTTTATTCTGCAGTATAAATGCAACAAATGCATCATCGTTTAATGTGCATGTTCAGCCCAAGCCAACATGTTCTACTAGTAGATGAAGTGAAAACATGACAGCAGCAATAACTGTGGGTTTAGCCCCCACCCTCCACTCCAATAATTTGGTTCAGTCCCAATATAAAGTGAAAATGAGAGCATCCTATTTGTTCCTCTGTAGCCGTGGCTGTCAAAAGGCCATATTTACTCCAGCAGAGATGCTCACTCCTGCTGGAAGAAATATACAGTATTTTAATCACAAGAAATGAGATAGAAATGTGAGTTCTAGATAATATCCTCCATCCTCTCACCAAAAAATGTGAATTATAAACATCAGCCTTAAATGATGCATTCACATTTTTTACTTTCCATTCATCCGTCTGTCCCTGGTTTGAATTCTGCGCTTGTTTCCTCTCGGCTCAAATTGCCCAGGCAGCCATAACCTTGGCTATGACAATAAACATTCTTTGAGACTTTAATTTGGGGGAATAATTTAAGTCGGAAAGAGAGACAGACTGAAGAACGGCTATTTAAGGCAAGAGCAACTTGAGATTCAGATGTTCAAGGAGAACAAAATACCCTGGAGGAAGATTGTGGCCGTTTGGATTAGAACATAAAAGATCCCTCAGTCTGCTGTATGTAAGAAATTTATGTTTCTTGAGTTTTAAGCTGAATTATCTTAAATCAATCTTTTTGATGCACGCATGGCTCATCAGCCGTGGTTAATACTGCGACTAAACTCTATTAAAAGGTTGAAATTATTCATATATTGTGTAGTGGAAATAGGAGATTAACTATAGGTATCCTACATGATCCAGTGATCCGCTGTGGAGGATGACACCTGATATACGACGCTTGCATTAGTTAAGCCCCACTGAAGTACAGTTAAGCCAAGTGAAGCAGGTCCTCTCCACCTTCAGAGCAGCTTTCAAATGACTGAGACACACCGGTGTAGAGGTTAAAGCTGTATAGTGGGCAGCAGTTGGTGTCAAAGTGATGTATTTTAAAATGTTATTTTGCAGACAAAAGCATTCAAACTGATTTTTTATGGCTTCTGGTAATGAAAAGAAAGAAGAAAAATAAAAATGGTGCATCAATATTTAATTTAACCTGCCTAATATGAGGCAGCTCCATGCCAAAGTAAATTCAATTTATTTATCAACCTTTTCACAATAAAATGCAAAAGAGAAATAAGTAAAGGTAAAGGAATAAAAGCAGGTCTGAACAGACGGGACCTGCTTTTTTAAAGGTGTCCCAATGAGCCACGACTTTACTGGACCAGTCTGCTCAGGTTTTAAAGAACAGACCATAATCACAGGACCTCAGAAACATAATGGTGAAATACTAATATCGTACAGACAGGTGTCAGACCAAACACAGCAATTCATTCTGAATTTGATGAAGAGCCAGTTTAAAGTGATCAAAATTGGAGTTACATGAGACCCTCTGAGGGTTCATTCTGGATAACTTATAAATCATCCAGGTTTCACTGTAAGATGGGAGAAGAAGGGAATTATAACGGTCCAGACAAGGTGAAGTAAAAGGAAGAATAATCATCTCCATCTTAGCTTGAGATGCAGACCTGAGGTCAGCTGCCCCTTTAATCAATAGAAAATGATCAGCATTAAAAATATGTTTAATAGCATTCAGGCAGTTGTGTAAAACTAATAATTTTTTCCATGTTTTGAGGGTTTAAAGAAATGTAAAATTAAATATACATTTAAAAGTCATTATCTAGCCAATTAAAAGTGCACCCTTAATAAATTAAATTGACTGTAAGGCTCATTTTACCCCTGTGTGTAAATGTTGGGTTTTTTTTATCTCATGAAAATGATGTTTAACATGAACAACTTCCTGTAGTTTGTGATGAAGTCGACTCATCGGCTGAGATTTGATCTCTGAAGGTGCTTAAAAGTCAGTGTGTTTGTCTGGTTAAAACAATAATTAATTTTAATGAAACGTAGAGGGATGAGTCATTTTATTGCTGTAAAATATTTAAATTTTATTATTTATTTCTTGTTAATTCCTCTAAATTGCCTGATTCATCTGATCAGTCGTCAACCTTCATCTGCTCCATACAGGCTGAGGTGAAAATGAGTTTTCAGTGATTAACCCTACAATGTGGTGACATCATATGTTGTCTAATTTAAAAGTTAGGACCTTACTGCTTTAAAACAACTTTCTTTTCTCATTTTTCACAATGCTCCATTTTTAACAGCACCCAGGCAGACAGGACACGACAGCGTCTTCCTTCAAAGAGAAAGCACCATCGCCGTTCCACATAAATAAACATGCTTTCATATTTGACTAAGAATAGTAAGGTGACACTGTTTAGGCAATGACAGAGAGTAATGGGCTGTCCCATTACAAGGGGACAGATACTGTACAGGCCTGCATAGCTTCAGAGGCAGAGCCAGAGGGATTCACATGCCTCAGTCACCATATGCTCCACACAGAGCACCCCCACCCTCAAACTGAACAGGAGGCAGACTGTTTCCATATGATAATAATTATGTGTCAAAGGCCAGACTACCAGAGATAACCATCCAACTGTAATTCAGTGAGTACAATAGAGAAAACCTGGTGCTCTAAGGTTGATATCATCAGCTGTTGTCTGCTGAGGTAATGTCACACCTTTTATGTCTGTCTGTCTGTTATCCAGCAGAAAACTTGAAAACAAATTTTCATGAAAGATGGTAGGAGGGTTGAAAATATGACCAGGAAGAATCCATTAAATTTTGGAGTGGATCCACGTAAGGAGGATCTTCTTCAGAAGCATTGCAAGCTGGGGCTTTTCGGTCTATTATTCATAAAATACCTGACGGATCTTGATTAAACTTGGTAAGAGGGTTGTGCATGTGCCAAAGAAGGGCCCAATAAATTTGGGAGCTGATCCAGCAAACGGGCTGGATTCAGTAATTTTCTTTCTACTTTTTTGAACATTGCAAAAAAAAATGTCAATGTCAACAATTATCCAGTTATAACATTCTGTTTTAGAATCTTTTTAACATCAGAACTTTTTTGAATCTGGATTCTTGCTGGTGTCAAGCGAGACATTTCAGACATTTGGAAAAGTGTTTTTCTGAGGAATCGGGAAAAACAAACCTCTTAGTGGTTTGTATGAAGTGTAGGTGATCCCACACAATGGGATGGCTGACTTTGCCAAAACACATTTTAATCTACCACTTCTTTTATGGTCCTTATGGAGGCGTATCTCCCATTTGCTTGATTTATTTCTTATGTTTTTGACCTCTTCTAGGACATTCCTGTCAGTATGTTTGATATTTTTGTCACTGACCTCCTAATGTGAGCCAAATCTTCACAGAAATTACATGATGACATCCTCAAAGAGTGAAAAAAAGAGGTGGGAACAAGTTGGAAGTCCAAAAAAGTAAGTGGACTTGATATTCCAAACTTTTAAGGATTAACACTGGATTCAAAACTCCTTTTCAGCACTTTGATGCGAAAATGTTGAAGTTTAAAGATGATGGATGCCTTTCACTCGTGTCCACAGAGGTTTTCTTGCATGTCAGCAGAACTCCTCAGCCAGAAACAAGCATTGAGAAACAAATCACATCAATCACATTTGGCAGAAAGCTGCTGCTGCTTCTCTTTTCTCTCTAGGCTGATGCTCTTAAGTTCTGGGAATCTTCTGGTCACAACCCCACTGAGCAAGGTCAGACATTGTGCCCCTCAGTTGACTCTGGGGTTTTGGCGACTACTACCTACTCAAATTAGTAACTGGAGCAGTTTCCAGTGTGTGCAGGCCAAGAGAGGTAGAGTAATCCTTAAATTCTGGTCTCAAGGTGCCACATATTGGAGATCATGTTCTCTGAACCTGTTGAGCTAAAGGAACGCTGCAGACAAAGAGTCGCTGCTTCATAATGAGGTGGGAGCAATATTTTAACACAATGGGTGCAATTTCTCTGGTTTGGGTTAGGTTTAGAGTTAGAGTTAGGGTTAGGTTTAGAGTTAGGGTTAGGTTTAGAGTTAGGGTTAGGTTTAGAGTTAGAGTTAGGGTTAGGTTTAGAGTTAGAGTTAGGGTTAGGTTTAGAGTTAGAGTTAGAGTTAGAGTTAGAGTTAAAGTTAGAGTTAGAGTTAGAGGTAGGGTTAGGGTCCTTGCGGACAAGAAAGTTTCATGTGTTCACGAGTAAATATTTCAATATTTCGTGCTCACGAGAAAGTTTCCTGTGAGCACGTGAAGATGTGTAGCATTGTTTAGCCAGGTCAGAGGTATGTGAATTTCATACTAATTTTTGTTTTGTTTTTGTGGAATTTTTTTAAACTCTGTTTCTACAAAAACGACAGCAAATTAGGAAAGAGGCCCTGGCTGGATTCATACCATGGACAGTAAAAGTACATGGTCAGCATCTTAAACCCTTTGGACACTGCAGGGTACCTACTTGTATATAATTTAATAAGCTTCCCAGACACACTTTGGTACAATAAATGTAGCTATTCGAAACAACTTGAAGTCAGAGGCAAGGGGTCATATAGCTGCAATCATCCGGTCGATTTTACAGCCAGAGAAGTATGTAGTTTTGTGTTTTCTCCTCTTAATAGTCGTCAGAATTTCCCACAGATTGCAGGTTAAACTGGAGCAGGAAAGTCAAAGGCAGTGGATCCTAGAGGAAGATACTTGGTCTTGGGATCAGTGCAACTGCAGTTTTTTTGCTCTTTGTGATTCAGTAAAGATACTATCAAAGGATCATTTGGAAATTTCCCCACTGTGGGACTAATAAAGGGATATCTTATCTTATCTTATCTTATCTTAGGTAAACAGAACTTAAGCTGAGACGGGACCTATAACGCTGACTAAAGCATTTATAAATATGAACAACCCTCTTCATCATAGGACATAAATATTTATTATTTGGCTGATAAAATGGTGCTTTTTAGAGGCCTTTTGAGAAGGGGTGGGTGTGAGAGGAAGGTTAAAGGCCTTTTCTAGTCTGTTAGCAGCCTCTGCTGGTGCTGGATGTGTCAATGCATACAGACTCTGGGGTTGATGTATATTCACAGATCAGAATTATGATCCAGATCTGAATCCAGTGGTGCATAGTGGAGGACCATCATGAGCTGTCCATGTATATTGTTATTATACCTATTTTTATTTTCATTTTATTGGCAAAATGCAAAAAAAAAAGGCACTATCACATAATATTGAAGTAACCGAGTCTGCATCCATACCCGTAGTGCATTGAAATTGAATTAACTCTTCTTTGGGCCAGGAACAACCCCTACAAAAAAATGTATACAACTTTTCAAGATGTCATGTGGACAAACGAAAAAAAGCATGGGTATATCTTTCAATAAAAGAAGACTAGACAGAAACCACAGACCTCCACCCATTTATTTCATTGCACCTGAAAGCAATAATCCAACTATGGTTGACCATAAAAACCTCTCAATAGAATTTGGAATCACATCAGTATCATTAGTAGTTTGATAATTATTTAAGAAAAGCAATATTTCACTAATGGAGATTTTCTTCAGGATCTAGCTCTATAACTTTTGAAAATGCATCAGATTTAACACCTAACTGAATCAGCACAGTCTGATCTCAGTACAGTCTGTACCATTATTATTAGTCATCTCACAAAGTAGTGAATCTTCCATTAGTGCTATAAATTTAAACATTCTGAATAATAAATCTGGTAATTGGTAATTACATAAATCATAATAATCACAAATCTGGTAATAAATCTATCCCACAGTGGTAAAGAACCTTTAAAAAAAGAAAAAGAAAAAATATTCTGGACACAGATGATGATCCAGGTCGAATGGAGTGTTCCTCATGACATTTTTTGGAAAGGTATACCCCGTTCATAACTTTTTGAGTAATCTTACTAACAGGCAGACAGATAAACAAACACCAGCTAAAACATTATCTCCTTTACGGAAGTAAAAAGGCAAAGAAAAGAAAATACACGTGGTTTAAAGGTCATTTTACATATATTTTAATAGCTCTTACTTTGGAAACCTCCGGAAGTACTCATTTTGTTGCAGTGTACTTGCTTCCGGTATCCATATCTGTTTAAAAAATGGCTCGTCTACTACAATTAAATATCGCAGTTGTTTCGACTATTTTATTTTTCGTTTGCACTAATTTTGTATGTTGTAATAATGGCAGACGGGTAAGTGTTAAATTATATAAATATAACTCTTCAATTTGACTGCGTTTAGCTAAACGGAAACTGCACCTGTTAGCTATGTCATCAGCTTAGCTAATGGCTAACGGTATGTTTTACTTTATTATTAGGTTGGTGATTCCATGGACACTGAATTCAGTGGTTTCTCCGTGCCTCTTGAACACTCATATGAAGTCGGTGAGAATGTGTCATCATTATTTTATTTCTATGGGGTTGTATTATAGCCAGTGCCGGTAAGCTAGCTGAGCAGCCTTGTGCTAACACTGATAACCCGAACGGAGAGCCCTGCATGTCAAACTTCATTCAAAAATCTTTGAATATCCTGCAAAAACATTGTCTGTTTACATTATGAGGCATCCTTTCTCCGTCTGTTCAGAGAGTTTACTATTCCTGTTTGAAGTGCAGACATTAAATGTGTGTCTGAAGGGATTTATCTCCAATCATATATTGTGTGCTTACTGTCTGTTGTCGTCCTGGTCGCAGATGATGTTGCAAAGTTTCGAGGACGCGGATCTCTGGTGTTGAAAGCTGGAAGGGAGCCCAGCGTCTCACTGACCCAGAACCAACTGTCAGAGGAAGATAGAACCAAACTGAAGGTGAATGAGGAGCCTGAAAGGACATGGATTTAGAACTACTGTACTGTCGTTTTGTCTAAATTAGAGATTACTAATATCACACAGAGATGGTGGGATTCCTCCTATTTTAACATCAAATTGAAGTTCTTTAAAGAGCCTGCAGCAAAATGATCATTACAAGTGTGTGATAGACAATAATCCTTGGTCAGAGAAGAAATGCATCTGAGTGTGATCAGCATGCCCATGACATGTTAATCTCTCTGCAGGATGTGGCTGCAGTGGACGGCCTGTACAGAATCAGAGTTCCTCGTGTTTACCTGCAGGCAGACAGACAGACAGAGCGGCAGATGGATGGTTACCTCACTGCATTTGTCAGAGCCGTATGTGTTTCATACACCAAAACACACCCTCAAAATGTCTCTATAAGACTGTGATAGGAAGCTGAGAGAGCATTAAGACATGCTCCACTGTGTACGGTAATGGGAAAAATTAATTAAATGATATTTCTTTTCAGGGCCTCTAATTTCATTTAAATCAGATTATGTTGTGTATTTGTTTTAGTCCTTTCATATAAATGTCACACCTGGTTAAATAAAATCTTGATTACAAACCAAGTTACATTTTAAAGTGTTTTCAAATATTCAATGTTTCTACCAGAGTTCTATTTTAGACTACGTGTAGCTCGATAAGCTGAATCTCTTCCATTAAATTAAGTATATAAAAACATTTACTATTGATTCAAATCTGACATATCTTACCAGAAGCCTTCCTAAAATGACTTTAATATTGATCTAATAGATTAAACAGCTTAATATTCATTATACAGTATAAATGTTGCTGATACCAACTGGCCAATATTGCTGTTTGGACTTTTATTCTGCTCTGATCCTCAGTGTGCCATGGTTGAGTCCCATCTGAGCGATGTCATCACCCTCCACTCGGACGTCTCTGGCTACCTCATCGGTGTCTCCATAGTGACGATACCTGGAGCCTGTAGCGGCGCTGAGGTTGAGGATGAAGTTGATCTTGAGGTTTTCAACACCACTCTCAGCATCCTGGCTCCTGTTAACGCTCCAGGGTCAGTCGTCCGTTATGTGTTTGTTAAAATGATAAAAACAACCTAGTAGAGCTGCCTCATTTAATCAATAATAATAATAATAATAATTAATTTGACCAGTTGATCAAAAGACATTTAACTTTTCCAGTCCAACTATTTTGGTTGTTCCACCATCATAAATGTAAAGATTTTCTACTTTTCTTTTATGACAGAAAATGAAGAATCTTAGGCTTTTGGACTTTTGGTTTGACAAAAGAATAAATCTGAAGACACCATTTGGGCTCTGGAAGATTTTGATAACAATTTTTCCCAATTTTTCTGACATTTAATAGACTAAATAATCATGAGAATAATCAGCAGATTAATCAATAATGAAGATAACAGTTAATGACAGCCCTACAGTTCAGTTTATCATGTTGGTTTTCTTCCATCCAATCTTAACTAGTACTGGAATCAACAAATATTTTCATTATCAATTAATCTATAATTAGTCTATTAAAAATGAAAAAATTGTGAAAAATGCTCATCAGTTTTCTGACATCTTCAAACCCAAAGACTTCATTTTCTATCATAAATGACAAAGAAAAGCAACACGTTTGAAATCAACTGATTTTTCAATTGTCTAATCAATTACTTGATTATTGTTGCTTTAATTTAATTTTCTTGGTAAAGCTTGGCCTTTGGTTGTACACACCATCCATATCTTTAGCGGCGTGTGCATTAAATGAAATCCTGTTGGCTGCTTTGATTCAGTTATATTTGCCTTGGCGGAGCATCTTTACTTCGTTTCCCCCCACAGGCAGAACAAGTCTCTCTATGCATTCCTGCCTTAAAGATCCACTTTCTGTTTTGGTGTTTATTTGAATCCTAATTGCCAGCTTTCTTCCAGACCTGAGACGGCTCTGTTCCTCGAACGCATGGAACAGGAATCTGAGAAGAAAGGGAAGAATCCACAAGAGCAGAAATCTTTCTTTGCTAAATATGTAAGTACTCCCACAGAAAACTGCTGATGAGGCTGGCAGGCTGTGCCTAAACATATCCTCTCTTCCCTCAGTAATGGATCATATACTTAATGAAGACAAAGACATAAAAATGTTTTGCACCATCAAGCTTACTGCAACTTTTTCTATGCCTGTAATGTGTTAAGACACAGCATAAAGGTCACATCAGCTCTGTCACACAGAGTTTTGCAGATATTTGAGGCAGAAAATAATAATTATCTACTAAAAAGTCAAAGTGGTTGCAGATTTTTTTGTTTGTTTGTTCTCCATGTTTTGAAGTCATTTCTCACCTGCAGTTCAGTTTGTTTGGTGCAGAGGAAAGAAATGTGCACTGTTGCCTTATAGCTTTGGTCCAGTTTGTGTTCATTTTACAAAAGGACCAAAAACAGTAAACATTACTGTCAACTCACTGATTGGACAGTTTTACATGGACTCACAAAGGGAAAGTTAAATTCTGGTGTCCAACCACAACACATGCTGCCCTTTACTGAACCTGATGTCTTCATTTATCTTGTCACAAAGTAATAAGTTATTATGAGCAGAACAGAAACAGGACAGAAAAGCAGCATTTTGTGCCATAATATATACTTCTTCTTTTTTTTAAAGCAGAGATAACTTTTTTATGGATAACCAATAGATTGAATTAATAATATTTTTACTCTTCAATATAAGCTGAAATCATAGAGTTAAACCAGTTTGGTGTGAGATCATCTTATGTCCTCGTCGTGGGTTTGCGACCCGTCAACCATGATGATTCTGCTCTAGTTAAATTTAAACTAACATGAAGATGAGTCATCCTTTAAAAGCAGTAGAGAGGTTTAGTTCCTCCATTGAAGTAAAACCGCCGCCTCCTTGTTGTGAGACGCTCCACAGTGAAGCTGGTCTCATGTCGAACCTCTTGGCTCGTCTCTGTTTTGCTGTGCTGTGTTCAGTGACCTGTGTTGACTCTGCTGTGCTGCATCCGATGACAGTGTGTTGATTTGGTGCTGTGCTGTGTTCCAGTGGTATTTGATTCTGGGAGGTGCCATTTTCCTCATGGTCACCAATTCAGCACAGCCCCCAGCAGGGGGAGGAAGAGAGCAGAGCTGATTCCCACTGAAGTACTGTTTTCTTACTTGTGGCTCGTTCTGTCCCCCTTCCTCCTCTGTCTAATGAAAGTATTTAACTTCTAAAGCAGTATGACTAACTGAGACCCACCCCACTGTTTCCCACCCCCTTCCCTCTTTTACACCCTCTTTTACATTCTTTGAAGGTTGTTTTTTTTTCCAGGATCAGTGCCAAATACATTTCAGACTTGTATTTACTTGCCAATTTTCTTAATTCAAAGTGATTGAGGAAGCCTCCGTGCTAAACCGTCCAGAAATCCTGAATCTTGACTGTCGGTGTGAATAAGCTGAGCATGTGTTTGGTTGTTTGATCCTGTGATTTCTTCTTTAATCTGCCCTCTCTCACCCACTTCAACACTTGTTCTTCTGTTCAGAAAACAAATCTAACCTTTTCTGGGATGACCAATCTGGAACTGTTGCAATCTGTGATATCATTAAAAAAAAAAATGTGTCGTCTAGCAAACAAACATGGTTTTATTTACTTGTGTTGTTGTTGTTTTTTCTCCTCGTCTGCAGTGGATGTACATCGTGCCTCTCGTTCTCTTCCTAATGATGTCCGGGGCTCAGGACCAATCAGGTGGCGGGGCAGGGGGCGGAGCAGCCAATGGAGGTGGACGATGATCAACACAACAACCGCTCCTTTATTCCCTTAACATTTACTGAACAACAAAAACAGTTTTTAAATGTTGTACAGAATGCTATTTAATGAAGATTAATGTCACACACACAACTTAAACTTGTACAGTAAAGAGGAGATATTGTGTCCTGAAGTTTTAATACTAAAACAATGTGAAAATAAAGTATTTATTACTTAGCCTGACTTTTCTGTTTGTCACTCAGATTCCAGGTCCTGTTTTATTCTGAGGTTCTGATTCAGTTTTAATCAAGTAATTTATTACATTTTAACTTTTCACACGTTTTAAACTGAACAATAGAGACAAATATAGACCTTAATTATGTCTTGAACACACAGCGATGCACAAAATAAATTAAATTTACTATTGAATGAAATATCCAATATATTATTGTTAACCAAAACAGCATCAAGACATACCTTTAAGATGGCAACTGATATTTCTATTGATTTAAATGTAATCTCAAAGACAACATTCTGATGCTAACTGTAATTTAATCAGGCCTTCATATTTTACACAGCAACAGATAAATATAATGGCACTCGGAGCGCATCCTGTACCTCTGCACAGATCCAACCCTTTATCTGGATCTGCACCAGAATTTCATGGTGTCTATTCTGGCCCGAGACTCATCCTCCCACCCAGTTTCATGGAAATCCATTCAGTAGTCTTTGTGTAATCCTGCCGATAAACCAATAAGCCAACAAAGAAAAGGGGGTGAAAACTGAACCTCCTCGTTGGAGGTAATTACATTTATTTTATAATTTAATTACATGTAACTTCTTCCAATATTGCAAGATAAACGTTCCAGTATTTCCGTCTAATTCCAGTGAACTCCCCTCATGGTCAGATTGGCCTGACTGGTCTCCCTCACTGGTGAGGGGAGCCAGAACCACGTCTGTGAACTGGAAAGACTCTCCTCACCAGTTTAATCCTTTTCAATGCAGGCAGGGTTTTTTACCCTGTTAGGACTGGAGCAGCTGCTGCTTTTCCCCAACAAGTCCCGACTGTTGTGACTGTTTACAGAAAATATTCTTTATATGTAAATGTTATAATCACGTTCCTCCCAATTATACATATGCATATTTCTATAAAATGTGTCCAGTTCCCTGATATTAAGTGGCTGTCTCTCCAATCACTGTCCATGTTTTTGGAATTCCTAGAATAAAATAATGAACTTTTGAGACTTTTTAATCCAGATCTTAAAGTTTAAAGAAAATTTTAAATGTCTTAGTGAGTCTGGGAAGTTTCTAACAGACAAGAATATTTACACATTTTATTTGATTTGATTTTGTATTTTTAAATTACTCATAACACTTTATTTGCTTTTGGCAAGTGTTTTTTTTCCCCTGCAACTAAACAAGTAAGGGTTTATTTATGTATTTATTAATGTATGTATGTATTTAATGGAAGTTTTTTTTTCTGGAATTGAACCTGTGACAATTGTGACCATGTGTCATACATGCACCAAGTGCTTTTAAAAAAAGAGAAGATGGAGCAAACATGAAAACAGGAATAGAAAATAAATGTAAATGTGATAGTTAAGATAAAGATGCATAAAAGCTACAATAAAACAAACACTGAAATTTACAATCCCAAAAAGTTAGTTACTTGCAGATGTGGAGGGCAGAATCAGGGCCGTTCTTAAGGTGACAGTCATCTGGGGCCAGCTGCAAGTGGTGCCCACGGAGGCCAGAATGATTTATGAGCTATGATAACCACATTTGAACTTCAGTGAAAGAGCTACCACCACCACCACCTAAAATGATGATGCTGCTGACGGCGAAGATGTTCTGCATGTTTACGGAGAGAGAGAGAATGAATGCGTCCTTATGTAAAGCAGACGTAGAGGATTCTTTGGGGCCCACATATTCCACATATTCTTTGGGGACCCCAGATGGTCCAACCAAAACTAAAGGGCGATGACCGGTCTGCCCAGAATCCCGACCACTGCCATTTTTGGGGGAGCTCATGCTAACATCTGTGTGTTGGCTTCATCATCCTGCCACCTATCTGTGTGTATTTATAATCATGAGTCAGGGAGGCAGATCGCACATTTAAAACAACACGGCTTTAGAGACAGAATGTCCAAAAATCCCTCCGTCAACATCTCCTATCCTCCTCATGTCAGTCCGTCAGCTGTTTTTAGTCCCCGTGTCCAACAGGGAGAAATATCCTCTTATTTTAGGAGGATCAGCGTTGAGCTTCAACACTTCAGTGCCCTCTGCCCCCCGTCCAATCACCAGGCAGGCCTTTCCGAGCCACACGAGAACCCCGGCCTGCTCTGTGACCGCTCTCCGTCGGCCTCCTCTCGCTATCTTTGCTGTACATGAGAAATAAGGTGATAACAACAGCTGAGGGAAACGGGAGAGTTTGCACGAAGTCAGCCTTCCACCAAAAGTCCTCCGTTTGTAAAAAGATCTGCTTCTGGCGGATGAGGGCAGAGGTTAGACCAAGAGAGAAGCCGCTGATTGGTGCGTGTCTTTTCGATCATGAGAGTAGTACACGTGTTCTGGAAATGTTTCAACACTGTCCAGCTCCTTATTCGACTTTCAAACACAATCCCAGCTATGTGTGTGGGACCTTACCTTCAGCATGAACACTTATTAATCACAGGGGCGACTTTCAGCATTGACTGTGACATATGTTCATCTACCAGGAACCAGGTGGAAACTGACACTGAGACACATGATTGTTTGTGATCTATAGGAATGGAATCATACGTGTTTGCAGCTTCACCGGAGGCCACACAAGCGCACAACAGATGAGAGAAGGAAAATCACGACAAGCTAAGATTTACTTGTGCCTAAAAAAAAAGCAAAGAAGTTATAGACTTAGAATGACTGAAGGAGAAAGAGGATCAAGAAGCTGTTTTTTTTGAGAAACTGTATTGCTATAATATTAAATAGTACAATGGACACTACGCCGGCATAAATATCCCACAAAGCATTGCAGAAGTGACAACGACAGACAGTGAAGGACGGCGACCAAGGCAGCTCTGGCATGACATCAATAAGGCTTCAATAAGTGGACATATGAAGTTTCACATTGCCAGTCGAGTGACATATTTTAAAATATGTAGGGAAGTATGCAGGAGCTGACAGCAGACCGTTTACAGACAGACGGATCCGTTTACATACATAGTTGGAGCATAAATGCGCTTTAAGAATTTGTCCCTCCATGTGATGCAACAACTTCAACAACTTTCTTTTGGAGCATATCTTTGCCCTAAATCCATGTTTAAGCTTGGTTTTGTTATTTATCTACTCTTAAGATGATGTTTCTCTGCCTCTTAAGTGACAATCTGCAGAAATACAGTGCATTGAGTAATACTGAAGCTATTTAACTTCACCGAGTCGCATTTTAATTCAATTCAACTGAGTTTCAATTCATTGTGCAAGCTCGGTTTAATTGCTTTAATTGAATTAGATTCGTGGTGAGTGTGACTGGTAGTCTTATTATGCCATTAGTGGGCATACCAATAAACTGTAGTCCTGTTGTGTCATAGAGGAATGAAGAAAATGCTCCACTCCATCCAGGTGATGTGCAAAAACTAAAACGCACAAGAGGCCAGTCGAGGCTGTAAATCTGTCCAAATGTTACGAGAGTCGCCATTTGAAATGATGTACCGATGTTTTGCTGTGTAAACCTAGAAGCCTGTAAGAGTTAATTGACAGACATCCAGTTGCTCACGTGGTTTAAATAAGATGGAGAATAAAGGCGAACGATGTGACACAGAAAGGACAACATGGCGGCAGAGAGAGCGTGAGGAGAAGAGAAGAGGGAGGATTACATACATGAAACAGGCTGCAGCCTGCATCGCAGCAGTTACCCATAAATCTCATGTTCCTATGTCGCTTGGAGACCACCAATGTGGGATGGCAGGACCCCCCCTGCTTCCCTCTCATTACATTTCATGATTTAGGAGCAGTTACAAGGTTTATGTTGAACTAAAGCTGCGAGGGGCCTGTTGCTTTTGGCCTGTCGTTTTCACGCTGTAAATCTGGACAACTCAACCACGCATGGCTTATTAATGATGCTCAGGCATTGTGGGAAGATAACGCCACAGTATCAGCTCGCACTGCTGCACAGAGCTGCTGTTGTGTCATTATGTGAGCAATAAACTTTGAGGTACTTACATGTGCAATATTGAAATTATTTTTAAAATCTGACTCTAAATTTAGAGGGAAAACGTTGTAACTTTTTTTCTCCTCTACTTTTATTGTTACAGCTATAATTACTAGTCGCCTTGCAGAATAATATTTTACACATGTAAGTTTCTAAGATACAGTGAATAAACATTGTTAAAGATCAAACTAATGGTTCCCGTCATTTTCTTCAGTGACCTCTTACACAAGCAGTGTTTATGAGGGGTACTTGTCAAGTTTAAGTCGTTATGAGGGGCACTTGTCAAGTTTAAGTCGTCACATTTATCTTGTGACCCTTTGGAGGGGGCCAGAACCTTAGGTTGTAAACCCCTGAACTAAACCAAGTGTACTTTGTAACATAGCCTGTAAAAAATCCACAGAAATTTACTGTGAAAAGTGCCGAAAATTACAGCAACAAATTATGTACTGTAAGAAATCACAGCAAACAACAATGTATTGTAGGAAAACATGGTAATAAATAATATAATAACCATAACTAATAATATGCTGTAGAAAAATACAGTAACTGTAGATATACTGTAAAATAGTTTAAACTAGCTCCACGTTCAGTAGCTACAACAGTAAAATGCTGCTTATGTATTTATTCACCTGTATTAACAATGTAATCTGTTACATATAAGCACAAATACTTATACTTTCGATGCTAAAAGTACTTTTATCTGATAATACGTTTATAATTTTACTTAACCCCTAGACGATCAGGATTTTAATGACAGGTCTTAAATATTCATCAGATATTTTGATGTGGTTTTTATTGGTACATTCACTGAAGTAAAGGCCTTTAATTCTTCTCCCACCACTTGTGAAGATTCAGTAGTAATAAACAGCAGTTGTTTCAGCGACCTCAGCCGCTCTGGAATAAACACACTCCATAGTGTTCATACCGAGAGCCGAACACACATCGACAAAAACACTGAGGGGGAGGTGAGACGGGGGGGTGAGGCACCTGCCTTGTCAATCAGAGGGGAGCCCAGAAAGCTACGAGGCTGAAGTCTTGACAGTCCCTGAAAAGCATCCCAGCAGGCTTTCACAGATTATAGCTTTACACTTATTGTATCCCCCGTGTCTAATCATACTATACATTTCACCATAGCAGCATCGTGTCGGCATGTAATGAAGTAACATGATAGGACATGTAACGGCCAGGCACGGGGGGGTAATGTACACTGGGAATATTACAGAGTGATTGTTGACTGTGTGATGCAGCAGAGAGTGGCCTTAAACACATCCAAAGGTCAGGATATAAGGCTATCTAATCCCACTCAGTGACAGCATTTAGTAGCAGGTGATAAAATTATTTTTGACAGATTACACAGAGCATCTGGTATTATAGGAGTCGGGGCTGGGCGGGTCAGCACAAATATTCTTCTAATAATAGAAAGACACTTTGCTATAACAGTTATTTCCTATAAAGTTTTTCCAGTACTTAAGGACTTCCTTTAGACCCACAGGTTGACATAGACAGAGATTCATGCATGACTCACTGGCTAAATGAGACAGGAGAGGAGATTACTGCGTTCAAACATAGGGGTGGTAAAAGGTTTTGATCCCCAGAGGGAACCCTGGGCTCAAAGCCCAAATGTCTCCAACATTGTTGGAAACAAATCAAATTACACGTTTTTCCTCTTAACTGTAACTCTATTTATCCATCTAGATTATTGTTGGGGAGAGGAGCCAGCCTTTGGAGATACCAACAGTATCCAATAGCCTATAATAGAACTAGATGGCACATTACTTGTGGTGCTCAGTCGGAAAAACACAGCAGTAATGCCGGTTTCCAGAAATCATGACCTGGTTACCACAGATGATCGACAGACAATGTTGTGAGCAGTTTAATGTAGTAGTAATGTAGTAGTAATGCAGTTTAATGTAGTAATAATGCAGTTTAGTGTAGTAGTAATGCAGTTTAATGTAGTAATAATGCAGTTTAATGTAGTAATAATGCAGTTTAGTGTAGTAGTAATGTAGTTTAGTGTAGTAGTAATGTAGTTTAATGTAGTAATAATGCAGTTTATTGTAGTAATAATGCAGTTTAGTGTAGTAGTAATGTAGTTTAGTGTAGTAGTAATGTAGTTTAATGTAGTAATAATGCAGTTTAATGTAGTAATAATGCAGTTTAGTGTAGTAGTAATGTAGTTTAGTGTAGTAGTAATGCAGTTTAATGTAGTAATAATGCAGTTTAATGTAGTAATAATGCAGTTTAGTGTAGTAGTAATGTAGTTTAGTGTAGTAGTAATGTAGTTTAATGTAGTAATAATGCAGTTTAATGTAGTAATAATGCAGTTTAGTGTAGTAGTAATGCAGTTTAGTGTAGTAGTAATGTAGTTTAATGTAGTAATAATGCAGTTTAGTGTAGTAGTAATGTAGTTTAATGTAGTAGTAATGCAGTTTAATGTAGTAATAATGCAGTTTAATGTAGTAATAATGCAGTTTAATGTAGTAATAATGCAGTTTAGTGTAGTAGTAATGCAGTTTAGTGTAGTAGTAATGTAGTTTAATGTAGTAATAATGCAGTTTAGTGTAGTAGTAATGTAGTTTAATGTAGTAATAATGCAGTTTAATGTAGTAATAATGCAGTTTAATGTAGTAATAATGCAGTTTAGTGTAGTAGTAATGTAGTTTAGTGTAGTAGTAATGCAGTTTAATGTAGTAATAATGCAGTTTAATGTAGTAATAATGCAGTTTAGTGTAGTAATAATGCAGTTTAGTGTAGTAGTAATGTAGTTTAATGTAGTAATAATGCAGTTTAATGTAGTAATAATGCAGTTTAGTGTAGTAGTAATGCAGTTTAGTGTAGTAGTAATGTAGTTTAATGTAGTAATAATGCAGTTTAGTGTAGTAGTAATGTAGTTTAATGTAGTAGTAATGCAGTTTAATGTAGTAATAATGCAGTTTAGTGTAGTAGTAATGCAGTTTAATGTAGTAATAATGCAGTTTAATATAGTAATAATGCAGTTTAGTGTAGTAGTAATGTAGTTTAATGTAGTAGTAATTCAGTTTAATGTAGTAGTAATGCAGTTTAATGTTTTCTTCTTGAACTATCACCCTGCAGAAGGAAGCATCTACACATGGATGAGAGATTTGGGCCAACACAGGGCCAACACAGGGCCGACACAGGGGCCAACACAAGGCTAACGCAGGGCTAACACAGGGCCAATACAGGGCCGACACAGGGGCCAACACAAGGCTAACGCAGGGCTAACACAGGGCCAACACAGGGCCGACACAGGGGCCAACACAAGGCTAATGCAGGGCTAACACAGGGCCAATACAGGGCTAACACAGGGCCAACACAGGGCCGACACAGGGGCCAACACAAGGCTAACGCAGGGCTAACACATGGCCAATACAGGGCTAACACAGGGCCAACACAGGGCCAACGCAGGGCCAACGCAGGGCTAACGCAGGGCCAACACAGGGCCAACGCAGGGCTAACGCAGGGCCAACGCAGGGCCAACACAGGGCTAACGCAGGGCCAACGAAGGGCTTTGAGGTGGGGGGGCCCCAGGTCAAATTCTGCTTAGGGCCCCATAAATGCTTGGGCCGGCTCTGCTTTACCTGCATTTCTGTAAGGAATTAATATTTAACATTTTTATTCTAGTACGTAGCTCGAGCTGTGGCTACATGAGCTACAGGGTGGTTATTGAGTTAGCTGGCTTACTAGGCTATGCTAACAACCAAGTTTGCCAAGAGGCTAGAACATTTTTCACTAACATTAAACAATCATATCCTGGATCACCATGGCGATGACGGCAAATGAAACACTTGAGTCACTATGCAAACAGTTGAAATACTAGCAAGTTACTGCAACATGTAGTTAAACTACAATTTAAAAAAACACGTAGTTCACTACTTCCAAACATTGGTTAATAATAAACCACAGCAATTTACATCTGGTCATATAGATAATAAACATAACTGATTTATTTATTAATGGACTGAATTATTATTTACTTTCCAATAAGACTTAGATTTTTATTTTTCATGTAACTATATAAGATGTTACAGGCTGTTATTTTCAAGCTCTGACCACATCAGCAGTTCACTTCACTTCACTACACTCCAGGTTCTTCGCCATATGCTTATGGCGGCTGCTGATTGATGAGGTTTAGGACTGACGACAGCTCTGTAGTGAGTAGCTGGCTGCCCCCCCCTCTCTCCTCTCTTCTATACAGAAAAATCATTTATTCTCGGGTCAGAGGTCGTTGGGGTGCTAAGATGGCAAAATAAACATTCACTTTACCTATTATGTGACTTCAGCTACCAAAACCGCTAGAAATATACCAGAAATGTGGACACTATTCCATTCATCATACAAACATTGCTGAAGTCATATCTGTGGACCTGAAGCACATGGTCAGGCCATGTGTATGTAAATGAGCATGCATACAGGGGACATACTGGGCATTTGCTCGTCTCCGACCCAGAAAGGATCAGGAGTTTCATGTGACAGGTCCAACCCTTTGGGTAGCCATTAGATGCAACACAAATTACTCCACCCCTCGCTCACCCCCACCCCACCCCCTTCATATGGAAGTCAATAAGAGTGACCCTCCAGAGACGCGATCTCAAGACCTCCTCGTGGGATGCCAAACAGCACCGTGAGCTCTAAGGGAACCATGCCTGTGCCAAAGAAAGCAGGTAAGAAATCATCCTCACCCAAAATCTCTGTTCAAGTGAAAGCATCATCGAAAATGATGTCATAATTCAGAAATGCATCAAATGAGGAAAAGAGGTGCAGGTATGTTAAAATGTCATTTCAGTATTTTTTTTGTAATTCAGTGACTAATACAACTAACTGACTGCTTGTGATTACATGATGCCATTCAGCTTCTAAATTCAGTTTATTCTCTCATTTTAGTCACATTTAATTCTTTCCTTCTGTTCTGCAAAAAAAAAAAAACATCTGCAAATGATAAAGCCTGTAGGATTACAGCTGAATTCATGTTCAAAATTAAAATTCATTTGGGTCTTTCTTTTCTCTCTTTGTAAATGTCTCATTTTCAAATTAGGATCACATCAGTGTAATGACCACAGACTGCTGCATGACCGCTTAAGCAGATGTTGGTTTTTTTCGTCACCTGTTAGATTTACAACGTGTTTCATATTTTGTTTATTTGACGTTATTAAGTTACCCCATGCTGATCATCCCTGTAAATCAGCTCGGCACAAGATGTCATTCCTCACCTTGGATTCTGACAGGTTTTCTTTTTTTATGGTCTATTAATCATGTCGTCAAAGTGCATTAAAGATTCTCCACCGAGGAGGTTACGGGTTCTTCTGCTTACTGAATTCCCCTCAATGTCACCATCATCTGAAATGTCAGGGATTATATTTCTGTCTGCCTTACTTGTGATGCACCTGCTCCCGTTGCTTCACCCTTTTTCAGTCACGATTACAGGTAGAAGAATCACGCCCTCCGTAGCGTTTCCCATACCATAATATCTTCCATCAGACAATCTGCTCCGCTTCCCATCCCCGGCCCAAATTCCACTAATCCCAGTAATGAAGTGTGAAATGTTGTGCAGTAATTCCAGTCTGAACATGTAAAAGCCCATCTTGGTTATATAAATAGCTGCTTAATTCTGCCATTGTGTCACATACAGCCTCCCCCACATCAGCTTCACCCTTAAGGGAAGCGACATCAAAAGTTTACTTTGTCACCATAACTAAAATATTCACTAATGATGGTTGGTCCATTTTTCTTTTCCTACAAGCCCTTTTAAAAATTCTTCATCTTGAATGTTTCCTTCCCATCATCCCCTCACATGAGCCCTCGTCATTCGCGGGGCTTACGGCCAGGGAGCCTTGACGGGAACCAGAGGGGTGACTCTGGGCCTTCACCACGTCTGCTCGTCTCTCGCCATCTTCATCTCGGTATCTTCAGATCCTGCTGCCTCAGTGGGATGTTTTGAACCTGATCTGCACAAATAATGTGGCTCTGTCCCACTGAGAGGGGGACCAGGGGGAGGGGAACCAGTCCGCCTCGTGACCTTCCAAAACAAGTAGCTCTTATGAAGCATCACGAGATCCGACGTTGACCTTCTTGGTGGGGTCCTCGTCAGCTGGTCGCTTCTTTAAACGTGTGTTTTTTGTGTCTTGTTATTGCCGTGGATCCTGGTCTTTCACCCAGAATTCGTTTGCTCAAACTCCTACAGCGTCATCCAGATATTCCTCCAAACGGTCTCCCTGCCTTTAAATGTCGTCATGCCTCACACCTCACTCTCCCTTCTGTCTCCTCTGTGTCTCTATTGCTGCAATGTCAAGTCATCAATCATTTTAAGTACCTGTTTATCTCTTCGAGGCCTTCCTGTTGATCCCGTTCAGCGTGGACCGGCATCCACATGGATTTAACCTCCACAGGGCAGCTGGAGAGCTGGCGTGTCTCCAACCTGCCCAGCACACTTACTTGCCAGCCTGGTGTCACCCTCCATGGTTGCGTGAGGGGTTCGCCACATTCCACTCAGATAAGAGGCCAAAAATCTCTCACAGATTCAAAGATGAATTTATTTACGGTGTCCTCTGAACAAACATGTCTGCCCACTAATCTGTCCCCAGTAAATCCCTCTTAATGCCTCGACTACTCCACAAGGTTTTCCTTTCATCGTGCCTGTTGTGCTCCTTTATGGATGAGATCAGGGAAGGGGAAGACAGACGGATGAAGTGATCTGTCACCAGCGTCCAATAACAACCATGTGCCCTTCACTCTACCCCTCGCTGTCCTGCCAAGCCTCCGCTCCTCACCTCACGCACCATCAGCTGTCCTGTATTATGTGCCTGGATGTACAATGAGTCCTCAGCAAACAGAAGTCAGGACATGTGGATAAAGTGCAAACTCCAATTTGGAGTAATTGGACCGCAATCCTCAGAAGGGGTATTAATATTCCTGCATGCCCAGTCAATTATCATATTTTCTGGCCTTAATGGTTTCAGTCAAGCATTTGTATTCGACATAATGGGCTCCTGCTCACATTATATATATATTTAGATTTCTAATTCCAGCACACATTTAGACTTTAAAGGAGTCGTGGATCTCTGCTAAGCTATCAGTTCTCCCGCTGGAATCTTAACACATTAACCATGCAGGCCGGCGTGGTTCAAGGAAAGCGATGCCACCCTCTCAGTCCCATCCCATGTCTGCAGATGTAACGTCGGGCTCTGGTTTAACCTCCTGGCTGCCTCGCTGCTGAGGGTCACCACAGGCCGCAGAGGTTAAGTTTCCACAGCCTCAAGACATGTGTTGGGATGGAAGAGCTGACTCTTCCTCTTCATGGAAAAGGGGCGCCAGCAAATCACAGATCACAGAGCAGCAGTTGGTTTTTTTTAAAAGGGGTATTCAGAGCATTTATATTCATGTTAATACTGCAGTTAGAGGTTGATTCTAATTATCGGTAAAATCTAATATTTTGAGCCAAAGTTTTAGTATCAGCATTTAGAATTACTAGTGATGGAACATAACCAACACAAATACAATTTTGAGGTAATCGTACATTACTTGAGTTTTAAATTTTCTGCTACATCATACTTTCACTCCACTTCAGAGGCAAATATTTTACTTTTTAACACATTTATTTGATAATTTTCGTAAGCGGTTACTTTGCAGATTTAGTATTGATAGACTATTAATCATGATGGGATATTTAAAGTGAGAGAAGATAATGCATATGAGCCACAGTAGCGCATTTTTAAATTATTTTACTCTATCTGTAATCAGAAAAAACAGAGCGGAAATAGAAAAAATGCTGAATATCGGACCGATGATCAGACAAGGCTGATGATTGGTCTATTATTAGTTTGCATTAATGTAAAAGCATGACTGGAAAATAACTTCAGTAACTAATATCTAGTGGTGGAATGTAACTAAGTACATCAAGCACAAATTTAAGATACTTGTATTTAAGTATTTCCATTTTTCGCTCTAATTTTGACTTTTTTAGTTAGTAGCTGCTTAGAAAATGTAAATGTAAATAACTGTAAGAAATATATAACGACAACAAAATTATATTAATTTTCCATCTGTTGGAGATATGTTTGCTGTACTGACCACACATACTACCAGATTTAAATCATGTAAACTCATTAGCATGTCAGATTACTACAGCTTTCATTTGCACTATTACAGTATGATAACCTCACAGTAAAACCTCGCAGTGATGGTTTGTGGCTGTGCAGGGTTGCCACAGGTCACACACATTTTTAAAATCTATAATGTTAAAGCTAATCTCTTGTCATGATTAACGGCGTGCCGACACATGCTAACAGAGCGAATGCACGAAGGCGAATCTGATGTTTTATCCTGCTTCCAAGCTGCAGATATGGAATCACATTTACACAACCACTGTTGAAAAAAAACAACTCTGAACCAGCTTTTTCACCTGCGTTGTTTAAACACATATCTATAAGCATATAAAATAACAGGATAATGTAAAACTGTGATGCAGCTTCCTATTTAAGTGCAATGGGGGTAAAAACTCTTGTTTCTTGTGCAACAACCCTGCTTAATTGCACACAAATTAATTAGGCTCAGATTATGCACATACATGAACACTGCTTAAGTTTGCATATCTAATTTTTAGCATTTTAGAGATTTTCTTTTTGTTTTTTTATGTGTTTTTTTTATATTGTACGTTCAGGAAACTTCTTTTTTTTTTTAATCGGTTTTTATTAAAAGTTTGCGTGTTCTTTTCTGTCATTGTTGCTGAACTGTGTTGGAAGAAGCTAACACAGAATACATGTGTGATATTATCAAACGCTATTTATGACACGAAATAACCTGTTGGTATCTTAAATTAGGTATAATTGCATTAAAACAGCCGTGAGCTTCAGGTAGAAGCCCCCTTATATGGAATCTGGAATACTGATGCTCTCCTGTCTAATTTAGGCAATAGCCAAGGGCACACAGGATGAAGCAAATGTGATGATGTAACACTTTGATGAGTGCATGGGACTGAGGGAGTCTGTGTGAAATTTGAGAAAGAGAATTACACTCGCTGTGGGGTGCCAGCATGACCGGACCGGCCAGGATTGGATCGCAGTTTTCTGTGAATGTCAGAACACACACACTGACTCACAAACTGGAGGAGGAACAAACGGACGGGGATTAAAAAACGCCCGCCCACAAAATGACAAACACGCCGCCGGCGGTGTGAGATAACAGCATCATACAGAAAGTGGATTCTTAGAATGGGCCTCATGCTGTCGGCGGCCATGATGTGTGTAATGTTCCGGCCTCTGGATTCCTTATGTTGAAACCTACACCTCGGCTGGCGCGGGGGATATTTCACGAATCAATGCTGAGCCGGCATAGCTCACATACTCCTCAGTGATGTACTGTATGGTGAGAGCAGCAGATGATTTAGGTGACAGCGGCCTGACAGAACTACTGATGGGGGGGGGGGGGGGGGGGCTGCAGAGGAAGATGAATATAGCTGACTGTGTGTCGCCATGAATGGTGTTGTGGATTTGTTCTGTCAGAAGAAATCCCTTATTCTAAATCTAATTTATTTGAATTAATGCACATGTTCACCATTATCTAGTCCCTTATTATCATGGTGTTTTGATCGTGGCTTCATTAGCCGACACACTTCCTGCAGCATCACGCAAAAGATGATTGGCCGACGCATCAAGATGACTTAATGATGTCAGATCTCATCTTTCAAGTTTCATGACCTCCGCCAGCTTTGGTTTAGTTAGCAGGATTACTCTTAGAGTTTTTAACGCATTTTGATGAAGGAACAATCCAGTAGATTTTGGCGATGATCGGAATCATCATCCGGACTGATTCTGGATTCTTTGCCATTGCAGTTATAAGATTTCTGCTTCTTACTTCCTGGATAATGCCGACAGTGCTTGGAGAAAAATGACTCGATGACTTCCACATAAGATCTAGCACACATCAGAGTCTGATCCAGATTCCAGATCTGGTGATCCAGAATGTTTAAATGTAAAGGACACATGGAAAATTCACTACTGTGAGATAAGAAATAATAATAATAATAATAATAATAATAATAATAATAATAATAATAATAATAATAATGATAGAGACTTGAACTAAAATCAGATTGTAGCTGAAACTGTTCAGTTTGGTGACAAGTTTGACTTATCTGTAAATGTTACTTATCTTGTGTTAAATTTGTGTAACTGCCTCCACCAAGGAGGTTATGTTAGGTTGGTTGGTTGACTGTTTGTTTGTTTGTTTGGTTGACTGTTTGGTTGGTTGGTTGTTTGTTTGGTAGGTTGGTTAACTGGTTGATTGTTTGGTTGGTTGGTTGGTTGACTGTTTGTTTGGTTGGTTGGTTGTTTGGTAGGTTGGTTAACTGGTTGATTGTTTGGTTGGTCGGTTGGTTGACTGTTTGTTTGTTTGGTTGGTTGGTTGGTTGACTGTTTGTTTGGTTGGTTGGTTGTTTGGTAGGTTGGTTGGTTGGTTGATTGGTTGATTGCTTGGTAGGTTGGTTGACTGGTTGATTGTTTGGTTGGTCGGTTGGTTGACTGTTTGTTTGTTTGTTTGGTTGGTTGGTTGGTTGACTGTTTGTTTGGTTGGTTGGTTGTTTGGTAGGTTGGTTGGTTGGTTGGTTGATTGCTTGGTAGGTTGGTTGACTGGTTGATTGTTTGGTTGGTAGGTTGGTTGACTGTTTGTTTGTTTGGTTGGTTGGTTGTTTGGTAGGTTGGTAGGTTGGTTGGTCGGTTGGTTGACTGTTTGTTTGTTTGGTTGACTGTTTGCTTGCTTGGTTGGTTGGTTGGTTGTTTGTTCGGTTGGTCCTTGAGATTTGGTCCTTTTTCCCATTTTCCCCAAAAACTAGTGGACAATTTACATGTGGGGGGGGGGGGGGGGGGGGGGGGGGGGGGTGATCCTTGGCCCAGACATCAACTCATTACATTTTGGTTCAGATCTTGATCAAGGAAAAGCGATTTCCATCAAACTAAACAGATATATGTGTAGGATTGTTCAGCCTTGGTAGATGTTACTCAGTGCCATACTTTATACTTTTAGAATAATGCTACACACCATATGTACATGTGAGCAGAGTATATAGTCGTCAGTCTTCTGGATGTTAATGTCTCCCTTTACCATTGAGCCGACCTTCTCTTGACCATATTCTACAACTACATTAACATTAACGACGAGTTTTCCCTCAATAACCTCCAAATTAATGCTTATTGATTGAGTGAAAACTCATTAATGTTAATAGTCGAGTAGTTGTTGAATCTGATCTTTATAGTGACTAATAATGAGACAATAAGCTACTATTATGCATGCTAATAAAAAAACGATTTAATGTGGATATGTGTACCATAACATGAAGTGTTACTCATACCTCTGATGATCTTTTCTTTTTCAGGAAGGAAAAACAGCAGCGCTCCACAAGGTAAATCTGCAAAGGATGATGGGAACCATTCATTCCATTAAATAAATGCCGTCATGTAGATGTGATTATCCATTCATGGTAGAGTTCAATGTATTCCTCTGTCTGTCACCTCAGAAACGCTGCCGCCGTACGAGCCCAATGTCCCTGAACCTACCACCAGGGCTGACTTCATGAAATGTAAGACTTTGTTTGAGCGTTTAGATGTTTCATGTAAAAGAAACACAGCTACAAAATTAAAGTATTACTGTAAATTAGAGTATGGAGTCTTTAGTGTAGCCTTGATGAATATTATAAAATCAGTTAAGCCATAATAAAATATATAATTACATTTTGTTATAAGGTCACTTTTCATTTTAAAAAAACAACAACTACTAAACACAAATTGATTTATCGCTTCAAGACAGAATAATGAAATATAATTTTTGTTTACAAATTTAACAATATATGTAATATTAATTTTAGGTCATTTGAACATGAATTTACTATAGTTACACTTACATCTATATCAAATTTAAACATGTCTATGATAAAAAATAATTCACCTCATTTTATGCTTTTGCATTTTAAAATAAAAATCAAGCATTAGTAAAAATGCTGCAGACGTCCACTTTGTCTTCTTTTTCACGATTACTGTTCTATTCCCCGTTTGTAAGTGCAAATATTAGATATTTGTGATGCAGTCTTATTACTCAAACAATTACAAATTCTCAGATCCAAACTCAGATTGACTAATTAGATCTTTAGTGGGATTTATACTTGATTTATTTCTTTTTAACTTACTATTCTCACACTCCTTCATGACTTCATATCCCCTCCTCATATAACCTGCTTCACCTTTATTCTCCCGTGTTCTGCTGTTCTCACTTGTTCCCTCTCTCCAGACTGGGTTCCTCTTACTCTGGATGAAAAAACTGCACAGAAATTCTTGTGGATTTCAGAAGGCGGGAGCAAAGTGGCCCGTACAGCTGATGCAATCTGCCCATATCCCAACAGGCCCGAGAGATACGACCACTCACCACAGGTAGGCCTGGATGTAGCCTGAGATTAGGGAGTAACCAGACCTGCAGTTGGGTCTTCAATGGAGAAAAAATGCCTATTTTTTTTTTATTGCATTTGGTTTATTTGGGGTCAATTACAACCAAGGCAACAACTATTAATCAAGTCACACTGGACAGGTTTGTCACAACTCTTCTTACCGGGAGGTTTTTATTGAGTACCACCGATAATAAAGTAAAAATACTTCATTACACGTAGTCCTGCATTCTTGATTTTGCAGGAAAAAATGAGTGAAAAATGTTAGAGCAGCATTTCACTGTTATTTGTGCTCCATCAGAAGCTGTTAAAACATTACATACAATAAGGTGGATCTCAGTATAATCCCAGTATTGATTACCTTTCATTTTAAAAGCATGAACGAGCAAATCTTTGTCACCTTTTCTTAAAGAAACGACTGGAACGATTCATTAATTATCAATAAGGATGTAAATTATTTAATTGACTCATTTAATCTGTGACTTTGGAGAGCAGCTCATCCCTCCTCTCCTCCTTCAGGTGCTGTGTAAAGAGAGTCTGCTGGGCCATCGGGGGTACTGGGAGGTGGATTACGAAGGCTGGGTGGTGATGGGGCTGGTCTGCGAGAACATGCCCCGTAAAGGCCAGGACGGGCCCTGCGGCATGGGGGAGAACAGCGGCTCCTGGGGCACCGGCTGGTCCGGCTCCTGCTACCAAGTCTGGCACAACGGCGAGAACGTGGACGTGCAGCTCCCCTTTACCTCCACCCTGGGCATGTACATCGACCAACCCGCCGGCATCATCAAATTCCTCCTGGTGGAGGGGGAGGGCGAGAAGGAGATGAGGCAGATTCACAAGTTCAAATTCAACATCCAGGAGAAGATCTTCGCAGGGTTCTGGGTTGGCACAAATTCATACTGCCTTCTTCGGAAAAAGGATCAGTGACTCGGCGGAGAGGGTTCAGTGTGCGGGGGGGAGGAGGGGGGAGGGGGGGTCAGGTGGTGTAAATTTAAGAAGGGAGTCAGGAGGGAGATGGAAAAGTTGTGATGTTTGGGGAACAAGTGTTGGAGTTGTGAAGCAGAACTGAAGCCTTTGTGGATTGTGTTCTCTGCTTTCTCTAATGCATGAAGAAAGCTTATTCATTTAATATTAGATCCAAAGATAAAAGATTATTATTATTTACCATCCTGTATCTATTTATGTATTTTATTAACTTAGGTTAGATAAGGTTTTGTATGTTTTTGTAGCATGTAGTTGGTAGAGTGCTTGCTTTATTAAGACCCTATGTATGTTTCTTATGTGCTGAATATAGTCAATAAATTCAACTGTTGTGTAACAACACTGGTTGTTATGAGATCAGGGCTGAGCAGAGACCAGATAATGACTCTTGTTCACCCTTGTGTGAGTGCTGAGGCCCTCTAGAGGCCGTAAATCATATCGCATCCCGCTCACATAATTACTACACAGTCTTTTCTCTTGGTGTTGCTCCTTTATTTGAAACAAAAAAGTATTTAACGGAACATTAATTTGCTTCTGAAATCTCAGAGGTTTTTTTTTCCTTTCAAATCAACCCATCCCTCTCTCTCTCTCTCTCCTCTCTCTCTCTCTCCTCTCTCTCTCTCTCCTCCCTCTCTCTCTCTCTCTCAGTCAGTTTCTCATTCATTCAGTCAGTCAAACAAGATGTCTGGAGCAAAAAACAGAAAAGAAAAAAAAAACACCATCCCGTGTAATTCGGTATCGGTTTACAATCATTCATCAGTCATTCATTCATTGGCAAAACTAAAGGTACAAATAGGCATGTTATGAGGACTCACTGGTGTCCTCTGCTCACATTTTGAAAAGCCACAAAGCTTCATGTTAATCAACCATTTCTCTGGTTTTCACCCCTCGGAGGAATAGATTGATTTAATGGGGGGAGGGCAACAACTGGCCTGCTGGTCAACTATGATAAGGAGCATGAGGAGGAAACATCGGCGTGGTCCACAGAGATCACTGGTTTCATGCTAAAACTTTAGCATAAAATGTGCTAGAGATGGTTTGCTTAACTTAACTTAGCATAAAGATGGAAAACAGCCAGCCTGACTCTCACTGAAGTCAAAAAAACGACCTACCAACACTTTAAAAAAGCTCACTAATCAACCTGAACACATGCACAACAATTTTAGGTAGAGTTTCAAGTTGAAAATATTTTCTTGGTAAACAAAACCCAAGGAGCAGTGACTTCCTGGGGTTTAATGGTTGTAGGATGAGGCTAAAAGCCCTTAGCACCTTTGTTACCTTCAATGTTAATTACTGTAATTAAGAGCAACCACATAGGAAAATATGTTCATGTCAGCTTCCTGGTTCTAATTCCACTCTGGAGTTAACGTAGAACGTCTAACAGCAACTCATGAAGGCAAGCTGACAGTCAGTGTCAGACAAATCTAAATAAAATACAACATCAAATCAATACAATCAATTCAACTGATTTAAAAAAGAGGCAGAAGTCTTCGCATTTTTTATCTGGTTTCACTTGGGTCCAATTATGTAGCTGAAAAAGTAGCTAATTTAGCAGATTGCAATGTCAGAATAACTTTTTTTTTAATTTCTTGTTGTTCTTGCAAAAAAAAAAAAAAATCAGAATTTATTTACTCCCAGTCATGATCTAAGACTGTTCAGACTGTCGCCCAGTCAAACACAACATTGCATTAAATTAAATTTAGTTCTTATTTGGCAAACGTTCCTCACCCGCTATGTCGTTAGCTGTAACTCACGTTGCATTATTTACCATATTCTCCCAAGACAGAGCCGCGTGAAGTTATTTGTCCAATCAGAGTAGGCGTCTATTTGGCTCCGTCACTCTATTGGTTTGTTCACAGAGTGTAAATCTGCTAATCGATGAGGTTGTGTGAAGTATGGAAGCAGAAGTAAGACGACATTAAACACCTCAATCCCTGAAAAGTAGATTGTGATACCTTCAAGATCAATCAAAAATCATTGGATTTTCCAACTTCACTTGAATGGATGGTTATCATTTTAAACTCCTGTTTGTGCACTAACTTAAAAAATTACATAATGTGTTTATTAGTGAGCTTTAGAGATGCCGGTATTCTTGAAAAATTAGAAATTAGGCTAGCAATTTCCCTCTGCTTACAGTCTATGCTAAGCTAAGCTAACCTCTCCCAGGTGTACCTTCAAACTTCCTTGCACATAAGATGATTTTTCAAATTCAACTCTTTAAAGAAAATAAATGTTAAACTAGTCCTTCAAGTTAATTTTATCACGTTTCAAAAGAGGGACTGAACACTTTTCCATGTAACTTTCAGGATTTAGCCTGCTAGAGCGTTAGCATGCAGCGCTGGAGCCACCGGCTAACAACGTACGTGTGGCCGTTTCCAAAGCTCTCATCACTTCACAGGGCATTTTACCACAGCAGACCAATCAGCACACAAGGTTGGTTACTATCAACGATCTGCCGTGAGGGTTAGACCGCTATACTTCCTGTTTTAGTGTCCGTGTTGGTCAGTGCAGCGGGTCACTACACACACACATCGTGAGGTCCTCATGTAGTGTTGTGGGATGTGAGAAGTGTGTAGTGACGAGGAGGTAGGGGGGTTTAGAGTTGAAAATGTTATTAGTGTTCTTTATCTTTTTTGTCATTTACTCCTCAAAGCTGCGCTGTTAAATTTGGTAAGTGACAATTAATGGAGGTACAAGTTTGACAATGTTTCACACACAGTTCAGGTCTCCTCCCTTCATCACCACGTCTCCTTTGTCTCTCCAAATCTCCCCCTCTATCCCTTTCTTTCTCTCCACTCGCCTTACTCGCTCTCCCTCAGTGCTTGAGGGAGAAGTCCCCCGTGTTGAGACGGGGCCGAGGCAGGGCCCCAAACATCTCTGTCCCATCGGTGGCTCCGGGGGCCAGCAGGGCCTTCATACTGGCGGCGATGTGCTCCAGGTCAGCGCAGCCCACCTGAAAGACAAAAACACACGGGGCTTAAAATCAAATGGAAATGTTTCATTAAGCTTCTGCTTTAATGTCTAATCATTTTTCCTCATTGTCTTACAAAATGTGGTTTTGACATTCTGAAATGTTACTGGTGAAACTGTTTGCACAGCACGACCTCACACGACCTCGCACAAATGTCACATTTGCTGTCACATGAGCTGGTGCAGCCGTCGTGGCTGTTAGTTGTGCATCAGAGTGCTGAGAACTGAATTGTGTCTTTGTCTTCAGACGGCGTGGGACGTGTCGGGATCAACTGACCCCAACAAAACATAAAAACAAACTAACTAACAATTAACCAACCGTTAATCTGTAATTCTTTGTCTCTCTCTTTTTTCAGGCTGTCTGCTTTTGAATATAAAGCATTGTGATGGAAATTAGCAACATATTTTAAAGTTAATGAGTATATTTGATGGAATCACATTTATTCACCATGTGGGCGACACACAGACAAATTTGACCACTTCTGCCTTTATATTTAGGGGTTTGTTGATGATGCTAAAAATGCTTAATATCACCAAAAAAAAAAGGTTTCTTGAAAGTTTCCTGAAACAATACTAACAGTTTCTAAGTTACAGTTTTTGACTGATACATTCGCCCTGCATGTTATACCCCAGAGGAAAAAGCTCAGTATTTATGATCCACTGAACTAACTAGCTATATGTGTGGATTTGACAGAAGGATTCATGCACTCTGAAGGACCTCTCATGTTATCAGGAACATTGTGCAACCGTTAGTGTTGTAAATTATCTCTGTTTGACAGAAACTCTGTCTCTGTCAGCTCTTCTGACCCATAGAAAGGTCACTCTTTGATAAATCTACTGTAAAGTCACTATTTCTGACTTTATTACCCGTTTTCTGTTTTCATCGTCATTTGTCTGTTTATTGGTTAGTTAGCAGAACATCTTAAAAAAAGTCCTGAACAGATTTCAGGCCCTTAGAATGAGGAAGAGATGATTCGATTTTGAGGCAGATTCAGATCAAGGTGAGATTCTAGGACATTTTCTGCAGCCTTGGTTGAAATGTGCGATCTTCAAATACTATTAGACTTTTTCCAGTGACGAGATTTTTTTTCAGAGTAGCAACTTGGGATCTTCTGGAATTCTGGAGACTTTATTTTACACCGTAGGAGCTGCATGGAGTCATTTCTTGTTGGCTGTCCGTTGTTTTTTTTACATCTTAAAACAAGCCTCCAACTCGAGTTTAACACAGAGGCCCCAGGATGCACCTCTGTATGCATACCTGCAGCTGTGTCCTTTATCATTTACGGATACATACTCACCCTTTCTCCACTGCTGCCGTCTCCTTGAGCCGATCTGCTTCCCCTGCAGCCCCACACGGGCACAGACACAGGCAGCGAACGCGCCAGAGCCATCAAGTTGGCTTGACGGGATGCAGACTGACCCATAGCCATGCCACGCGATGGAGGAGGAGCCTCCTCACTCAAAGAGCCTGGGACGGGGAGAAGAATGGATGTGAATAACGAATCAATGTGACTACTTCCAGTCGGCGCAGCCAAACTCTTACCATCAGTGCTCTCCTCCTCCCCGTCGGACTCAAAGAACGGCTCACAGTCGCGGGACAGAGAGTCCTCGTCCATGGAGAACACACCTGAAGCAAAATTAGGATCAATCATCAGAATCCAATCAGGTGAGAGCGTTTAAAGGCAGGTTAACTTCACGACTCCTCACCGGCACTTTCATTCTCATACGGTCTCCTCTCATCCATGTCCTCCTCCTCTTCCTCGTCCTCACACTCTTCTTCCACGTCCAAAATCCCAGACGTCTGCCTCCCCCGTTCGGCCTCCATCGCAACTTTCTCCCGCTCCATCTCTCCGTTGCCGTTCTGCCCGGCGCCCTGCCCGGTGGAAGCTCCTGAGCTGTAGATTGACGGGTAGCTTTGGGAATACAGCCTTCCATTGGGACTGACTCCACCCACCCCGCCGTCTCCTGTAAAACTCTAAACCACGACAGAAAAAAACAAAAAAAAAGATCCAACTTGCTATGGATGTGAACATTTTGAATGAGTGTCACAGCAGCTGTAAGCAGCAGATGCAGGTCACTCACCCCCCTGTGCCCAGGCTCCGGGGTCAGGTCTACCACCAGCTTGGTTCCTCCCTCTCCTCCTGACTGCCGTGTGTGCTTCTGGGCTGTTAGCATGGTGGTGGAGTGAAGCACGCCGATGTCGTCCATGTAGCGGCGCACCGACTCGGCCAGAAACCCCTGGCCCCATACGTTGTAGGAGAAATCACACTCCTTAGGAAAGGCACTGCTGCTCTCACGTTTCCTCCTCCCATCTCCTTCTCCAGCCGACAACCGGAACTTCTTACAGGCTGTGAGTATGGCCAGGTCGCAGCCAGACTTCTGGCAATACGTTTCTGCGGCAGAAAGTAGCGCCAGCCAGCTCTCTTTGTGGTTGTCTGGGATCTCAGGCTCAGATGACTGGGTGATGGAGGCCATGATGGTACTAAGTGTTTACAGCTATTCTGAGATGGGCTGAGTTAATGAGATAAATGAGGAATGCTGATGATGAAGAGTTTTGAGGTTTGGATTGATTAGAAGGGGAAACCAAACTTAGTACAGTATTGACAGGAAGCTTTGGTGGCTTGGGTTCATCTGATTTTGCTCAAAAAAAGTTTCTTCTGCCCTGCTGGTGTACGGGTTAGTTTATGCACTGGTGACAAAGGAGGGGGAAATACTGATCAATCAGGCAGAGAGGCACTGGGTGACTTGAAGATATGATATACTGGGTGGTGTCCTTACACACTGGGGAGCCAGGGGAGAGAAGAGATGTAGGCAAGTTGCTGGTGGTACCTAGAAAAAAGAAAAAATCAAGGTTAGGTACTAAACTTCAGAGACACTACTTGTAAATGAGAAGCTTTATAATCAGACAGTGATTTGCTATTAAAATATGTGCACATAATTATAAAAACAACTTGTTAAAGCTAACCTGTCCAATAACTGCCACAGTCCTCACCCCCTCTAAGAGCTGATTGACACCAATCTATGCTAACTACTGTTGCTATTACCGACAGTAGTTAGCATATCATGTATTGAGCCGCTTTCCTGCCATCTCTGCAATGATTTCTGTCTCATTTTCAACTACATGCTTTTCTGTGCTGTCGCTGCTGCAGCTGTTGTTGATGATCTTGTTGTTTATTGAAAGCACCTCATGATGGAACCACATTTCACCTCCATTTTTCAGGCGTTAGCAGGAGCCGAGACGCACAAGTAGAAAAAACAGAGACGATAAAAAAAATGTCCACCTACCTGTTCAGTTTCTTTCCTCTACGTTGCCGGATGTTAATCAATCCTGAACTTACTTAATTTTTCTCTTATGTATTCTGCCTTCTTCTACAGTGTCTCTCCCCTAGCTAGGCTCGACACCAGCAGCAAGCTAGCAGTGATTATTGAAGGCATTTCCGGTTAGGAATTTCAAACTAAAAGTCATGTACATGAACAGGTTTTGTGTTGCACAGATTCAAAGGTACAAGTTGATAAAATCTAATAATATAATGATAAAACATTAATTGTTGATGATGTTGTTGCCGTTAGATTCTAATTTTATACATGTACCGAATTTTATTAGAAGAAGAAAACAAATTTCCAATAGTTTATTAACTTGAATTGTAATTTGTTATTATTTCAATATGCAGGGAATGACTTTTGCTCCCTAAAAACAAGTTGAAGATATTGAAAATATTTATTGAAATAAATATTGTCATAAAGATTAATATCTAGATATGTTTAACCTTTGCATGAGGTTGTTTCAGTTTTAGCAGCAGCAGTTCTCCGGTATGGCAGTGGCAGTAATAGTGGGTTAAGCAAAGCTAGTTCATACAGTGAGTTCTATAGCACATTTCATACACGCAGCTGACATTAAAGAAAAATATGTGATTTTAGTAATGAGGACCTGTGGCCACAGAAAATGGGATAATGTCTTAAGCCTTCTTTTAATTTGAAGGCTGGTGACGTCGCTCTCATCCGGTTTCCTTTCCGTTAGCTCTGACTAAGTTGAAGCTGCTCTGACGTCAGCTGTTTACTGACTTCCAATCTAACGCACGTTGTACACGTGACTAAGGACTGTGGGCGGGCTCGTACGCGACGTGTTCTCGTGCACGTGTACACCCCAACAACGCTGAAACCCACCTATCATCAGGTTTCATACTAAAAGAAAAGAAAAACAACAATTCATTGACTCTGTCGTATACGTAAATGTGGAGCTAAAACTAGTGTTGTAAAATATAGAAGCAACATTGTTTCATTTATTATTGTTCAAGATAAACATTACAAAAATCACATCTTATCATTAAAAAAAACGAATTCTACTTTCTGTCTGTCTATATTGTTTGTAATTCAGATAAACATATGTTACGTATTTTTACATGAACTGTTATCGCTGTGTTAAAACTGAATAATGTTGTATAACTGGTGCTGTATATTGAATAATGTTTGGTTTCACCAACATGGGATGATTTTTTTTAAAAACGGGAACATCACCCAAGGGGCAAGTTCAGTTCATGTCTAAAAACACGTGCTGTGTGATATGTGATGCATTGCAATTCACACACCTGCAAGAAACACTGCGCTTCTGAACATATGTGATAGTTGGAAAATACAAAAAAACTCTCACTTTAGTTATCACCGCCTGTGTTATTATGTTTGTTATCTTTTCAGCCATGATTATCCCCTCTGCACAATAGCTTGTATTCATACAATTACAGTTCGATTTTGCGGGGGCTGGAGGGGTTTGCCTGGTTTCTTCTCGCCCTGTCTGTCATGACGCTGGTGGAGAATTGTGTTAACCGCAACCCACTGGCCATAATTAGAAATTACATCAGATATACCACTTCTGGTTAATACTTTCAAAATAAAGGTGTGTCGCGAAACTGAAGCAAACAAAAACTACTATAAACTGAAATTATTATATATAATTAATCAGTTAATTATTTGTGGTATTCTTTTGGGGGGAAACGACATAAACCTATATATATATATATATATATATATATATATATATACAAAATACTTAAAATCTACAATAACCATTCATAAAAACACAATGCTGCTGATTTTTTTAGTATATATATATATATATATATATATATATATATATATATATATATGGTCTCTGTTATGGTCTGATTGGTTTCCGTTCCTTCCATGACGTCTATTATGGGGCGGGTCTTTCCGTTAGAAGGAAGTATGACGTAACGTTTGTTATGGAAGAACGAGTTCGAAACAGAGGTGAAGGAAGAATGGAGCAAACCGAGGATTACAAGGTATGTGCAAGTATTTATTCTATTTTACTGTCAGTGTTTAGATTTGTGGATGTTACTGACTTTACTCCAACTCGACTGTTACAGTTTGGACGGAACGATTCGGGCTTGTCGGTGTTAGTCAGCTGTTTAACACTTTAAGCTAGCTGTCGGTGTACAATAGCGTCCGATGATATGAAGTAGCTCATTTCAGCTAACAAATATGTTACCATGTGGATATAAGACGTACGTGTGGTGTGTAGCTAGTCGTTAGCTGTACATATAACCGTGCGGGTTTTCAAATGTGTTAGCAAAGTGAAGTCTAGCTAAGTTTTGTCAAAGTAAACTCAAGTTGACTCAATTGCACTAACTAACCTGGCAGAGCAGCCATAATGTAATCATGTGACGTGCTTCTGTCAACTGTCTGGTATGCAGGACACCTGTCACAACTAAGATCCAGCCGTCACGCAAGGCGATTTAGGCCGATGGAAATTTTTACATCTGTCAACAAGAGTTGTTGGAGGAAATGTTTTTTCATATAAATTTGTGCTGGTTTTCTTCCTCCACAGCTGATATTTGAGAAGGAGGGCGTGTACCTCCACACAAATGCCAAGAGGAGTGTCCAAAGCACATCCAAGCCAGGGTTCATCCGGATTGTGGAGCGGGTAAACAAATCTGTGTTAGTCAAGGTTGTGGAGAAACGGAGGGGAGTCAAAAACACTGAATTATTATTAACCATGTCTTTGTTTTAGGCTGGGGTGCCCGCTTTGGAGTGGAGCCCGCTTGAAGAAGAGGGTCGCGGTGCCCCTGCTGTATTCTACACAAAAAGGGTCAGTAACCGTCTGTTTGCTACACATGAAAAGGAAAACAATGTAGGTGTTTTTCTTTTCTATTTGAAATATGAATCTCATCAATTAATTAGGATGGAGAAGAAGGAGAGGAGGACGCAAACTTCGACCCTGGGTATGAGCCAGACTGGGCTGTTATCAGCACTGTGAAGAAAGATCGAGAAAACATCCCCGTCAGTAATACAGGTGCAGTTTACGCTTCTTTCACTTTGGGCAAACGACTATGTCAAGAAAGGATGCAAGAAACTAAATGTCGTCTCCTCCTCCTCCTCCTCCTCCTGCAGATCAATGGTCTTTCTCTCTGCCTCTCTCGGAGCTGTACTCTCTCCGAAGGGCTCGCTTCTCCTTGGGTCGGAACTTCCTCGTGCTGACGAGTAGAGGAGGCCACCCGCTGCCTCCTCTGCACTTCCACAGAGGAGGAACCAGGGAGCTGCTGAGGGCGTTACAGCGTTACATCATCCTGGACCAGTAAGTATCATCATCCTAATTGTGGCAGCAGTTTCTGTCATACTGAAAGCATTTTAGAATTCATCTCCTGACAGCTGACGTAGATTTTCAGATGGAGCTCAGCTGTCACATGAGTGTGTGTGTGTGTGTGTGGGGGGGGAACACATCTCATGGTTTCTGTTGTCGTCACCAGGTCACCAGTTGACGGGCGTCTCTTCCTCGCCTACCCTCATGACTCAGGTGCTCTCTCTCAGTCCTTTGATAGGCTGCAGCTCTTTGATGACGGAAGCTCAGATCTGGTTTCGGTAAATTTTTTTTTAGATGCTTTTATTTTTAATTGAAAGAAATATGCCATAATAATGTTGGTAGTAATGCTGCAACAGAGCTAGGACTGGGGAATATAACTAATATATCAATATCGTGATATGAGACTTACTTGTCAATGCACAGCTTGAATCTATCATAAAAATACAATCAGAAGCTTTTTTTTTTTTGTCAAAAATGTAATCATATTTGATTTTACCCTAAACGGAGCAGATTTATCTTAAAATTCTCAATATTAGTTTTCTGATTAATACCAATAACTCCATGTTTTCAGTTTCTGCAGCCCAGTCCGGTGTACAAGCATAAGCCTGTTTAATTTCATGCAAACTGACTGAACCAGTATTTATGAGATGTAGGTTGAGAGAGTTAACAGCATGTGACTAGTTAGCATTAGCCCCCCAGGATAGCCAATCAGCTCGGCGCCACAGGGTGGTGCTTCCCTGTGTTTTGTTGCCAGTCATTAGAATTTAGAGTTATGCACACAGCAAGGCTACACTTCTTCTAAGCAGCAACCACAAGAGAGAACTAGCAGTAATGAGTTAGCTATGCCGGCTAACGTTATATGACACACTACAATACTTGAGTAAGAATCGTCATTTAGATCCACTCCTGTTTGCCCTGTTCAGTTACTGCAGTATGATGATCAGAGAAACTCATCACTTGTGTTTCACTTGACAGAAACCCATCATTTTTTTAGCAAGGCTTTTATTGTGAAAGGGTCGCAGGTGTCCTTCCACATCTGAAATCTAGCTACTGCCGTCTTTTCTCAAGCTGCACCAGTCTTATTGTATTTTTAATTTTGATGTTAAACATTAGAAGAAGGAAAGTTGTGCGAAATAAAAACAGGATGTGTCACAGTTGTCCTGATGGTTTGATCCTATTTACTCATTATTTACTTATTCAACAAGTAGTGGTCAAAATCTGCTACATCAGCCTGTTCTAGTGTTTGATGTCATATTAAACCGGTTTGAGCCAAACATGAACTGAAACATCATATCGAGGTTGTTGTGGTTCTCGTCCCAAGTAAAAATCATTTATTCCTGTTTGTGGTTTTCTTCTCTTCTTCTGCCTGAACAGAGATTTATTCAGGACCCGTACGCCACGACATTTGGTGGATTCTCCAAAGTCACCAATTTCTTCAGGGCGGCTCTTCGACCTCCAGATTCCCCGGCATACTCTCGTGTTTCTCAGGATCCCAGTTTGCCCTCCCAGCCGGATGACGAGCCCGGCTTCGAACTCATCACCTGTGTAAGAGAAGGAAGCAAAGAGAGCTCTTAGAGCACACAGTCAGAAACATGGACATTAAAGATTCGATGTTTGTCTGTCTTTCCATTAAGGGGATGGAGCTCGGTCCCAGACCAGATGTAACCAGGGGACGACCTCTGGACAAATGGCGGGAGTTTCTGGACCCAAAGGGCCGAGTAAAGAACCCAGAGAAGGTCAAAGAGTTGGTGTTTAGAGGGGTAAGACTGTAAATACAGTACAAAGGATATCTGGTTTACTGTTTCAGCCCTCTGTCTACCACATGTACGTGTTTTAATACCATTCTTGTCTTCCAGGGCATCACGCCATCCCTCAGGAAGGAGGTGTGGAAGTTCCTGCTCGGCTTTTATCCATGGAGCAGCACAGCCAAGGAAAGAGAGGACATTCTGCGCTTCAAAACGTTAGTGTTTTCACTTTGAGATGGTTAACACACTCATGTCTTTACCGTAAATATGACGCTAGAGCTGGTAGCCGCTTAGCTTAGAGATTCTAGATAGACAACCGGCTAAGAAATAGTGTCGCTCAAACCTCCGGTAAAAGAACAAATTGTCTTTTTTTCCTACTTTTAACAGTTTTTATGTACATTAAACGGCAACATGTAGCATGTTTCATCAGTGAGATTTAGAGACGTTCCCAGGCTAGTCGTTTCACCCCGTTTGCTTTTTTTTAAAGCTAAGCTAACTGACTGTCTGCTGTGGCAAACAGACAGACAGACAGACAGACAGACAGATAGATAGATAGATAGATAGATACTAATGGTTCCATCATGGTATTAGTTGTGTCCTGTCTCTCAGCAGACACGGACAGGACCGGAGAGAGACTGACATGTTTGTTTGTTTGGGGTTTTTTGTTTCCGCTCTGCATCTGGTGTAAATTCTTGACAGTTTAAGCTAGCTGGCTACTTTTTAACCTGCTCAGCAGGTGGCTAGCTAACAAAATAGCGTCTTCTGAGAGGAGGCGTACTACACAGCCTGCAGAAAGCAGATCGATGTGTATACGGATCAGAAGTGCCTGAACAGTGCTTAGATTTCACCTGATGCCCGTCTGTGTCTGCAGGGACGAGTACTTCAGAATGAAGGTGCAGTGGAAGTCAGTCAGCGAAGAGCAGGAGATGAGGAACTCCCTCCTCAGAGGATACAGAAGCCTGATAGGTCGGCTCTGCAGTCTGTCAAAAACAACAACAACACATACGATCGTATCAGTCGTCCGCCTTCGTTAAATGTTGTTTGTTCTGTCCTGACAGAGAGAGACGTGAACCGGACAGACAGACACAATACGTTCTTCTCTGGGAACGACAACCCAGGCCTGACTCTGCTTCACGATGTGCTGATGACGTACTGCATGTACAACTTCGATCTCGGTTTGTATTTCTGATTTGTTGGCAAACAGAGGCCTTCAAATACGAACATGCATGGTCAGTTAATGTGTCGACGAGTGCTTAGCATTTATAATCCCTTATGAAATGAGGAGGTTCATATTTTCTGTGACTTTTAAAGGATGTTTATACGTTTCTACTGATCATTTCGGCCGATGTATCCATGTCACTCTGACGCCTTTGTTTCCATTCATCCAGGTTACGTCCAGGGGATGAGCGATCTCCTCTCTCCTGTGCTGTTCGTCACCCAGAACGAGGTGGAGTCCTTCTGGTGTCTGACGGGTTTCATGGAGCTGGTGGTGAGTAGAAACTTCTCTCTTCTGAATTAGTTCAGCTTCAGTTCTCTTCCTCTGCTCGTCTTCAGTCGAGGCATCAGAGGTGATTCGGAAGCTGTGGACAGGAACGGCAACACAAAACAAACAGGAAGTTTGACTCAAACTGTTCCTGCTTAGTGAAATGTTTCCTGCAAAATGACTCAATGCCTCATCGGTAGTTCTAAATTTCTGTCAGTTTAATTGTTTTATTGGATGTCTTTCAGTTTGATCTTTGTTAAGGTCTCTAACAGAATACATGTCTGTATGAGGGGAGATTAAATGGATTGTTTTCCTGTTTATCTGTGCAGCACCAGAACTTTGAAGAGTCTCAGGAGGCCATGAAGCAGCAGCTCCTTCAGCTCAGTATCCTGCTGAAGGCTCTGGACCCGGAGCTGTGTGACTTCCTGGGTGAGTCAGCTGATACTCATCCAGTGAGACTGGAGAATCAAGAACAGCCAATGAGAGGCTTTTTTTAGTATAATGCAGGTTTTACATTAGAATCTATAAATCTATACATTTACTGCAGGTGCAAGTTCATGAACGTCTCCTGTAAAATGTGTTGAAGGCTTGACTCTTGATATTGCATAGTTACAAAGAGCACAATCTTCTTTTTTTTTTCTTTTTTTGTTTTGTTCATTATATTAAAACAGTCTTTGTTCCGTCAGACTCTCAGGACAGCGGCTCCCTCTGCTTCTGTTTCCGGTGGCTTCTCATCTGGTTCAAGAGAGAGTTTCCCTTCGAGGACATCCTCACGTTGTGGGAGGTGAGGGAACCGTCGCTGCATCGACTCAAAGACATTTTTATATAACGCTGAAGAAGAACAACACGTGAAGCTTATTTCACTCCTGTTTAAAGCGTGATGGTTTGTGTAATAGTGTGTCTTATCTAATGTACAGGTGTTGCTTTATAAGATGCTTCTTTCTTTTTTTTTTTACGTCTTCAGGTCCTCTGGTCTCGTCTTCCGTGTGACAACTTCCACCTGCTGATCGCCTGCTCCATCCTGGAGTCCCAGAGAGGAGAGCTGATTGGCTCAGACCACGACTTTAACACTATTCTGAAAGTGTGTATTCTCTATATATATGTGTGTGTGTGGAGTTCAGTCATCTATAAATGTCCTCATCTTCCTTCATGAACCTGCTTTGTGAATTCTCTGCAGCACATTAACGAGCTGACGATGAAGCTGGACGTGCAGACTGTTCTGTGTGACGCAGAGGCCATCTACCTGCAGCTGGTTCAGTGCAAGGTGAGAGACGGGGGTGTCCTGGGCCGGCAGGGTCCATCGTGGAGTCGGTGCTGTGATCTCAGGGTACCTTCACACCTAAACTGTTTCGGTTCAGACGTTTTAAGATGATCCAAACTAAGCGGTCGTTTACACGACGACCGATTCACCCAAAAACGGAAAACCTTCTGTCGCCTTTTGGCCGTCCGTTTACTTTTTTAGATAAAAATGTGGAAAACGTGAATGAAATTTGCAAAACATATACCTTAAATGATATTTAATGTATTTATTTCTATGCATAATTATGCTCTACTATAATAGAATCTTTTTCAATAAGTTCTTATGATATGTTTACTTTGTTTGTTCCTCTGATTTTGCTTCTGCAGGATCTAAATTGTTGATTGCAACTTTTTCCCATTTAAAATCCTCCAGCATTTGCAATTTCCAATATATCCATCAGAATCCCTTTAGAGTCCGGTCAGATCTGTGCCTCTCTAGTGTTTAGAAGTGGATCAACTGCATTTCAAACGCATGGAAAAAATCCACAAGTTGAAACCAAACTGTTGAACTTTTCAGGATTCGCACAAACAAAGATGGAATCCAGACTTAGATGATGGCAGTTCTTCGTCTCTGTCATGCATTATCACTTGAATTTGACGCCTCCTCTCCTCCTCTGCCTGCACAGGAGCTTCCTCTCAAGGTGCAGCAGGTTATGGGTCTCTACGTGCCCCCCAGCTCTGAGGACGACAGCTCAGACTCCCCGAGCAGCGAGTCAAACCTCCTCAGCCAATCGGAGGCAGGAGCTGCTGCTGCTGCTGCTTCTAGTCCAGCAGGAAGTCCCGCAGGAAGTCCCGCCTGTCCTTAAAACCAGCAGCTCAGCTGGTGGACGGATGACAAGACATGAATGGAAGACATTTGTGTGTAAAGTAAAGAATATGAATGTTGTATAGGATCCAATGACAGGGAATGAAGACTGTTATTACTGTCTGTCAGGGGCAGGGGGCGCCGTTGATGTCGTTTTCCTTTAATGTTCCCATGAATACAAGTGAAGATATTTAGAATTAAATATACTCTCATTGCTTTTTCTTTCTTTAAGTTCTCCTTTTTTCCATGATGCCTTTGTTTACATGTCCAGTGTCTCTGATGAAGAAGACTGCCAGGCTTTCTGCTCTTCATCCTCCTTTTGACGCAGCTATTTATCCACAGATTTTCTTTTTTTAATAATCGCGTTCATCTCCACCTTTTTTTCTCGCAGTTTGCTCTCAGCTCATTTTGCTAGGTTTGGTGCCGACTTCCCATGGCGTCACCTCGCTGCTGCTCCTGCAAAGGGAGGAAGATGAAGGCCCGAGTTCACTGACAGCACCTTGTTATTATTGTACGATGCCATTCCAGGTCTATGCAACGTTTTTGCATGCCTAGTTGTTTTCATTCATTGTATTTAAAGCCTTGTAATTATCTGTAATATCTCGTCACATCCTCATCCGCTGATCGTTAACCAAATAAATGGTTGAATCTTAATAAAACTCAGACTTTCTCTTCTTTCCTTTCACTAAACTGTATTTTACAGCCAGGATCTGATTTATTCATTTATTTAAGTACATAGCAAAAACCATTACCACACAGGAAGTTGAATCAACACCTCTTTAAAACTGTCAACAAAATGTGAACATAATAGCCTCTTAGAAGGGATTTTATTACAGAGCTGCTCCATTAGAATGAATTATTTTAGCTCGCTGTACCTAATAAGCTGCCAGCTGAGTGGATAAACGAAGCTAGTTTGCTACAGCAGTCCTCAGATGTTCTCCTATACAAATACATGAAGAGAAAATACAGACGGATCAACACAAAAGTCGAGAAATAGCAACACAACAGCACAAAATGCAACTAATATCAACAGGAAAATACACAAAACACGAGTTTCAATACAAGCAAATTTAATGGAATGATCAAAACGTAAAACAGCTGATATTTCATTAATTGTTGATAACATGTTCTAATGTAAGCAGAATAATTGATGTCAATAACTTTAAACCCTCCTGTGAAACATCCATAAATGGATGCTGCTCTTTAAACAGACAATAATTATATGAATAAATATAAATAATATAATGTAAAATAAATATAAATTTAAAAAATAAAATATCTTTTTAAGGGAAAGTTGAAAATATCTCACATTAATAAACATTTAATCTAATATATCATAAATAAATGACAAATACTCATTGCTGTTGTAACAGTAACTAATTGTTTATTTAGTCTCTTAACTTGTGAACTGGTTAAACTTTGGCCTCTCCCCCCTCCTCCCCTCCTCCCCCGCTGGCCAGCAGGTGTCTGTGTGAGGATGAAAAAAAGACCTCTGTTCTCCACTGTCCCGGGAAATGAGCTGGAAAATGAGGGGCGGGGAGCCACACCTCCTTCTCAGGACCTGCTGCACTCCTCTTTTGGATGCTCTCTGTCTCTCTCCTCCTCGATCCGTGTTGTTTGAATACAGCTGTATGAATTTAACAGGGTGCTTAAACAGGCCGGCGATCTGTCACCCCCGTTGCTCCTACCACCTCCTCCCCCCTCCCTCCCTCCGTCCACCCCAAACCTGACCTCACTTGACTGGCGGAGCCAAACTTCCTCAGTCCTTCATTCGAACTCAATCTGCTTTCAGCTGCTCTCAAAGCCTGTTTTATGGGCGAAGGCCTTGTCAACAGCTTTAAGCCCCATTTTCTCCCACTAATGCTACAATCGACTTAGTGTTGTTGGATTAAGGCCCCTTCATGTTGTCATTATAATGATCTGGTTTGAGATTTGACCCCCTGATACCAGGAGTATGGTATCAGCATACTTAAAGTATTACAATAGTGTAAGTATCATTGTGCAGTAAGATGTTCTCTGTCAGTGTTTGATTATTATATATGATGTTTTGGTCATTTTATTTTTGTTTCAATTGTTTTTTTGTTTGTTTGCTTGTTTTTTTTCACATTTTCGAACAAGTCCCCATCTGCTCCAGTTGTTTTGGAAAATCCTGCTTTTCCATTTCAGTCCATTTAAGCCCCTTTTCCACAGCATAGTACCAGCTCTACTCTATTCTACTCGACTGGACTGGACTCGGCTCGGCTTGGTTCTCTGCAGGTCGTTTTCCATTGCTGATGGGACCTCCTCACGGTAGATTGGTGCAGCGCGAAACTGCCATCAGTCCAGACTTGTCACCCATTGAAAATGTTTGGTGAGCTATGAAACATAAACAGGGACAAAGGAGACCCTGAACTCTGGAGCAGAATGGAAAACATTCCACTTTCAAAATGACATCAGCTGATCTCCTCAGCTCCCAAACGCTGACAGTGTTGTTAAAAGAAGAGGTGATGCAACACACTGGTGAACATGACCCTGTCCAACTTTTTTGTGTCGCTGGCATCAAATTCTTAATGAGGATAAAATTTATAAAGTAAATTTTTCTGTTTCAACATTTGAAATGTTGTCTTTATGCTATTTTCAATTACATACTGTATGAGGTTTCAGTGATTTTCACATCATGGGATACCGTTCTTATTTAGATTTTACACAGCCTCCCAACTGTTTTTGGAAACAGGTTCAATGTGTAAAAAGTTTGAAAAGCTAGAACAGATAATAAATAAAGAACACCCCGAAATAGTCATGGGAAACTTGCAAAAGAAGTCCAGAAGGGACCAATCACAACCATCCAATCTGAGGATAAATAATAAGTATAAACCATTTAGATTTGATGCTCTCTGTTCTGATTAGACATCTTATTAGAACTTCTCATAGTTGTTGAGTATTTTTTTATTGACAATGTTTTTTTCCTTTTACTTGATGTCTTTTGTTCTTTACTTGATATCTGATCAAATATAAACCATCAGTCTTGTAAAATAATTTCTATTTGAGTTGAAGCCAAGTAACTTCAAGTGTCATTGACATTTAATAGAACTGAATGTGCTGAAAATCAGACTTGATAGAATCTCGTCCAACCAAATTAATTTTTGTCACAGTACGTATGAATCTACTTTTTAGGTGATAGTCGGTGAAGCTGCTCATCGGCTCCACGTTGAATAGAATGAATTATTGATGCTCAGCTGAAATCCGCCGTCCATTTAACTCCTATTTGAAACACGAGCTGCCATTGAAACCCTAATGTGTGAAAAGCCACCTGTAATGACTGTCAAATACAATCTGTATTCTCCACTGGGGAGTTGACCCCATTGTGGCCGTCAGAGGAGTCCCCCGGGGGAGCGTGTGAAGAGTGTGTCTACGCCATGAATGTGTGAAGCGTGTTGTGTGTTGTGAGGAGCCAGCAGCAGCAGGCAGAAGGCCAGAGGCTGTTGTCTGACACTGATTTGTAAAGGGAGACAATACGGCTCATTGACCTGCCCGGCTCCACTGTCTGTTGCACATACCTCGCCCGGCCCTCGCTGCTCTTTAAACACGAGCAGCAGATTGCCTCAGGCGCAGGGAGGGGAGGCCACAGGTTGCTTTGACAATGAGAAACCTCAGAGGAGACCGTATGAAGAGGGGGGATATTTTACAGAGAAAAAAATATCCTGAAAACTTGGTTTTAAGATCTGAGGCTGAGTCAGAATCAGAATGTTCTAAAAATGATTGTTGTTCTTATATTATTGTGAGGTTTTATTTTTCATTCCCTCACAAACCATGTAAAACACTATCGCCTTGAAAAGTGCTGTATGAATAAAGTTTTTAAGATTTATTTATCTATCCTTTAGATAATTGCTTTAAGAAATATAAGATAAATACAGCAGAGACCTCGATACTGTTTCCTGCTAAATCTTGTCAGGATGTAAAAACTTTATAAAACAGTTTTTAAACTGGTGGCTCCTAAACTTTCACTTAGAATGGATAGTAATAGAATATTTTGCTGTTATGTGGTTTATAAAAAGGTCTAAAACAGTGACTAAGGTGACATCGCCTAATAGATTTGTTCAAAAACACAAAGTTGGTCAATTTACTTTCATATAAGACGAAGAAACAAGCATAAAATAGTTCAATTTTCAATATTAAAAAAATAAATAAAATGCTTAAAATCACCAAAATATCAGTACATGGGAGATGTGTACATAAAGTTTTGTGAAAAAAGATTGAATCGTTTTTTTTAGTTATTCCCCAGAAAACCTCCACTGAGACAAACACACTCACAGAATGAGCTAAAGTTCAACTAGTAACCATGGAAACGAAACAATACAAAGGATAAAAGTTGCTAAATAGCAAAAAGCACCACTTCTGGATTCGGGGAAGGAAAATAAAGGAGTTCTTACTTGAGAAGTTGTCTTTTTTTGTCTTGAAAAATATCAAAATGATTGACGAATTTTCAGAATTGTTTCTGATTCTGTCAGTCAAATAATCAATTCAGTTATTAATTATCTCATCGCTATGTTTCTGAACAGATTAATTTGAATAATTTGCAGACATATTTATATTACATATACTAATTATATAGATATTTAATTATGACATAATATTATAATATTATAATAAAATAAAATATTATTAAATATCAATATAATGTTTAATCATATAGATATTTGATTAATAATAATATAATAATAATAACTGATAATTTAATATATTATCATAACTACATATAATATTAAATATCAATTATATTACATAGATATTTGAATTTAAATTATTTTATTATTAAGTACCAAACCAATTATAAGTTAATACAAAAACAATCTGAACCAAACAGTTCCTGCAGCGGGATTTTCCATCCTTCCACACTCGGACATCTTTCCTCTGCTGCTCCCGTTGTAAACAAACACCATCATCCTTTTGTCATCCATTCCCATTGTCAGAGTCTGGATGTGACCTTTCCTCTCCTCTCTCTGCTCTCACCCCTCGCAGCCTTTTCTTTTCCTCCCCTCTTTCTTTCACTGCCGAAGACAAGCTGTTGCTCTGTCCCTGCGGGCCACTCCCTCCCTTGTCCTCTTTTCTCCTCCCCTCCATCCCTCTCTCTCTCTCTCCCCTGCTCTCCATCTTTTCGTCCTCTCCCCACCTGTTGGAGCAATTGTTGCTCAGGCCACATTGTTGTCTTCTTCTTATTTTATTTCAGTCACGAGGGTCCACGCCCCCCTTCTACGGTCTTGTTCCTCCCCTCTGTGCCACTCCCTCACCCCTGCTGGGTATAAAAGTCAGATACAAGAGTTGAGGAGTGATTTTCAGCAGAGCCACAGAAAGACTAAACTATTTTTAAAAGTGCAAAGGAGGATCTGTGAGGATTTCCCAGCTTCCTCCGCTCACAGAGGGAGACTAGCTGCTGCCTGACTTTGCAACTTGGACATAAACAAGCTCTTATTTTACCCAGCAGGCTGTGCAGATGGACAAAGGCATGTCTGTGTCTCTGTGGTGCGAGGAGGTGGAGGACGACCAGAGTCAGGACCAGGGCCAGGCTGAGGCCCAGGGCCACATCACAGGCTCCTCTCAGCTGCGGGCCGCCTGGGACCCCACAGTGTCCGGGCATCGCGTCATCCAGAGGCTGCTTCATGTGGAGGAGAGGTACATGCCCTCCATGCTCTACATCACCCTAATCCAGAGGGATCCGGAGCGCAGGGAGGAGCTCGCCAAATGGGCCCTGGAGGTACGAAAGTCCCTTCTCTGTGTTCCTGATGAGTGATGTCATCCTTCAGGTGTGACACTGACATCTCACACCCTTTTTTTTCCTCCCTCCAGGTGTGCTGCGAGTGCGGTTGTGACGAGGCAGTGTTCCCCCTGTCTGTCTCTCTGATGGATCGCTTCCTGTCTGCCTCTCTGTCTCTACCTGTCTCACCGTTCTGCCTCGGTGCCGGCTGCATCCTCATCGCCTCCAAACTCACAGAGTGCGACAACGTCACCGCTGACACCCTCTGTGCTGCAGCTGAATACAGCTTTCAGCCTTCCAGCCTGAGGGTAAGTTGGTCACACAGCAGCCACACAGTAGCTATGGGTTGATATCGTCGCCACCTTTAATCCAACTCAGTCTGGCATTGAGTTAAACCTCGATTACAAGAGTTGCAGCAGCAGCTGATGGAAAGAAAATGTTACTGATTTATTTCTCTTGAACCTTAGGATCCCTATCAACCAGCTTAAAACATTCATTTCTAAACCGGGGCTGCAACCAACTTTTTTCAATACTGATTTTTATCTATATTTGATCAATCAAAGAATTTATTGTACATTAGATATAATAATGACAGATGCCTCAAAATTAGGAAATGGAGCGTGTCATCCTGGCCACCCTCCGGTGGGATACAGCAGCAGTGACTCCGCAGGACTTCCTTCCACATTTCCTTGCATCCATGGGGGAGAGAGGAGACAGCAGTGACTCTGAGAGGGACCTGTTCTCCACGCTGCGGCGACACAGCGACACGCTGGCTGCCATGTGTGCCTGTGACTCCCGCTTTCTGGGAGCACCACCGTCACTTGTTGCTGCAGCATCACTGAACTGTGCCCTGCGAGGTCTGGGCAACAGGGGCCCCTCTCAGCTGGCTGTTATGGGTGAAACACTGGCGGAGCTCTGCCAGACAGACCTGGTGAGTAAACCTGAAGGCAGGCCTGTTTATTTGATTTTTAATTTTTATATTTTTTTGTATAAGAGATGAGAGTTGCAAGAATATCCAGTTTTGTGCAGATAGACTAACAATACTTGTGTTTTTAAGGATGTGCTTTTTTTTTTTACAGTCATGCCAAATAAAAGAGGAGATTTGCTTCTATTATAAAAAATAATTGATTTTATGCATGTCCTGCTTCCCAGGCAGTGCTGCACTGCTACAGTGAGATGATCGAATATGCCCTCCGACAGCGGCTGAGGAGTGGGCTTCAGCAGGGACCCATGGAGAAAGATGAGGAGGTGGAGAACGAAAGGGCCGGGACGCCTACTGACATGAGAGAGATTGATTTCTAAATCAACTGCTGCATCAATCAGAACCTCTCAAATTCATCAGTCAAACTGATATAAATTGATTATGACCTCAAAATACTCTGACATGTTTTTATATTTTGAAATTATTTTATTGAGTGACGATTAATTTATTTTCAATTTATTTATTTGTAAACAGTTTTTATGTGTTTATCATATGCCATATTTTATTATGTACTGTATTTCTATCAATTTAATGTAGGCTTAGATGTTATTTTGACAGAAAATATTTATACCTTTAACTTATTATGACGTGCAATTGTTGATTCTTTTGATGTTAAGTTATTTCAATTTGCCATGACTTTGTGTTTTTGTACTGAATTAAATATACATCTATTTTTCAAAGCAATTAAACGTTTAAAACGTTTGTATTATGCTGCCTTCACTTACGTTTAATAAGGTAGTAATTCTTAAAATTAAGTTTGTGTTACAATCCATCCACTTTTGGTGGAACATAAAAAGGACAAGTGACAAGATTAAATGTAATGGTGTCTGATTTAGACTATTTAAGAATGTGCCTAATTTGTTATTATGAGATGACATCACTTTCACTATCACAGCTCAACAATTCGATGATAACCAAATAATTTTTTCCTTTTAATCATATTATTTCTAATCGTACCTGAAAGCAGCATCTTGGACCGAGTTCTAATCATACTATGGCGACGCTATGACCCTCCTTCTCTGCCTCTGATTGGCTTACTTTGATATACTTACTCTAATTCTAACCAATCATCACCCCTAAAAGCCAATATCTACTACAACTAGCCAATAGTAGGGTGAGACCAGACACCAGAGTAGGGTGGGTCATACCTTCACCGTAGTACGATTCGAAATTTAGCAGCCTTTTCCTCGTGATGACGTCAATTTTATCCGACTCTAACAACCGTGATTTGAGCATTGGAGCCGATATTAAAAACCTAAGAGCGGTAAGAGTAAAGACATTTAATGTTAATATATTTTGTGGTATACAAGATTGTATTCGTGGTTTTAATAGCGTTTGACAAAGAGTTCATTAAAATCGTAAGATAGAAGAGAGACAACGCAGAAAGAACTGCGCTATAGACGTCTCTGTAGCTTAGGGCTACGGAAATGCATTGGGTTCGTTCTTATGTCACCTGTAAAACGAAAAAGGAAATACTTTAAAATGCTGTTAAAACCCAAAAATGATGTACTTTATCCCTAACTGTTGGTTTTATCGCACAGGTCATCACACCTACCGGAAGGTCAGCTTTATTTTATGGCCTCCCCTGATCCATATTCGTGTTGTTATTAAGCTAGGTAGCCACTAGCTACAAACGCGAACAATATAATATCATACTAATATTCAGCTTAAACCGTGTTATAGCTTCCATCTACTGACATGTCTGGCATCATAAACTAAATCTACCCTGTTAATTCAGCTCTCAAAAGAAATTTACTGCTCAAAGTTGACTGTCACACCAAACTCCATTTGAGAAACCCAATATTACTGTTCATTCGTATTGTCAGGAAAGAAAATGTAAGAAAATAAATAAACTTAGACCTTTTTCCAATGTCTTAAGTCTCCTGATGAATTCGTTATACAATGTACCCACCACCCAGCAACCAATAATACCAAAATCATGTCCAGCAGGTACAGCCAAACATAGTCAGATGAGTTCAGAGAGTACTAAGATCCTATTGTTATCAGTTATTAAGTTTTCGTAAAGGTTGGTATCTTCCTGAGTGAGCCTTGGGCTTGTGTCATAATAGTAAATAGGCAAATACAAACACGAGAAACTCTGACTGCACCTTTTAAATGAAAGTCCAGATTTAAAATGTATTTAGTTGTGTGTCCAGTCTAATCTGGAATAAGACTCATCCTCCCCCCAAGTTGTCATGATGAGATGCAACAGGCCGATATTGTTCCTGGTTAACCAGGGCTGTCTGCCAGTGTTTGTCTGGTCTACATAACGCTACAATAGATGCACTATTGTGGAATGATAAGTATTCACCACCCTGGTGACTTGTCTGGTGGACTACCACTCCTCCAGCATGCCAGTGGTTGGATCCCATGTTGTCCCAGCTGTGACATTCTTGCAGATATCATTTCTCCCCAATGTTTGTGCTTCTTTTATAGGAGTGGGTTAGTTTAACAAGGGAGTGGTGATTTAGGATTAGCTGGATAAAGACACTGTGAGCATTTCTCTTAAATCCATTTAGTGTACAAACAAAACTCTGTATTATACTCTAAAGTTCAGTTTCATTAGACACACCAATTCAGACAGCAGGAAATGACCAGAAACCCTAATAGAGGTAATAATATGTAGTAATTAACAATTACCAGATGTCTTTAAAATATAACATCTTCAATATGATCTGAAAAAGGACAATCAGACACACAAAGTGTATTGTTCTATAGATTGCATGTGAGCATGTGTCATCTTTGAATAATCGTGATGTAGTGTAATTTAATATTTCACTGAAAAAATGTGTCACTCATGTTGAAGAGTACATAGCAATTTGTGAAAGGATCATATATACACATAGAGGACTGTGGTTAGTTTTCTCACACATCTCTGCCTCTTATTCTTTCCTGTGCTAATATCTTAGCTTGTTAGCCTAAGGTTTGCCTATAGGGCTGTAATATTTGTAGCTGGGTTTTTTTGAAGGAGGATGAACTTGAAACCTGGCTGGCTGCTGCTTCTATCCATCTCTGCTGGGGTCCTGTCTGTGCCTATTGATCGCAATGTAGGCAACCAGGAAGTGAAAGAGGAAGTGCAGGAGGAGGAGAATGGGGTAACAGTCTCAGTATTCTTAGTCACCTATCGTGAGGTTTTTGTTTGTTTTTGTTGAGCTTCAGGTTGTTTGAATAATTTGTTCTTTATGACACACTCTTGCAGGACACTGGCCTGTACTATGACCGGTACCTCAGAGAGGTGATAGAGGTTTTGGAGACAGACCCTCACTTCAGAGAGAAACTGCAAACAGCGAACACAGAGGACATCAAGGTCAGCATCATCTTATTTATTTTATTTTATTTTTTCAAACACAGTAGACTGTGTAAAATTCAGTTAGTTATTCCTAGGACTAGATGATTTTAATCCCTTGGTAGTTACACTATCCTAACGGCGTCTTGGCTTAACCTATAATGACACTCACTCGCTTACCTCAGCCAAGCCCACACAGTCCTACACGTCTGTTTAGTTTGTCTGACCCATGTCCCGCCCATCCACAAAGTTTTGTAGAAATTGGTTTAGTAGTTTTTGCATAATTAGGGAAAATGTTGAAAAACACCCTTTCTCACAATGTTAAAGAAAGTTGAAAAGAATTCCTGTATTCGCCCCTTTATGTAGATCTGCAGCAAAATGTAACAGGTTCTTTCCTGGCCCCTGTTCCATCCATCTGCCAAGTTCCATGGAAATCTGTCCAGCAGTTTTTGTGTAATCCTGTTAACTCTCCTTGAGTTCTCACTCTTTCTCTCTTCATTTGTGGGTGTTTACCTTTACATACAAACGGAGGATCTGACATTTAATCTGTTCTTCTCACCTGTGATGTCTCGCGGTCTCCTTCAGAATGGTCGCCTCAGTAAAGAGCTGGACCTGGTCAGTCACCATGTCAGGACTCGTCTGGATGAGCTGAAGCGTCAGGAGGTTTCACGCCTCAGGATGCTGCTAAAGGCCAAACTGGACAGCACCAACATTCAGAGTGAGTGGACTAGTCTGAGGAAGATTTAATGAAAGATCCCTGGGTAGAACATTGGATGGATAGCATGAGATCACCAATGTGGTACTGTCTTTTTACAAGACATTTAATTATGTATTATGTCATGGTCTGGTCTGGTCTTAATAAGTCTCTTTAATGAATATAATAAATGTAAATATTCACTTTATGCTGTTCGTATTTTCAACAGGCTTGATGATGCAGATTAGAAGGATTAGCATTGCGAGAGGCTTGTAGCCTCCATACAAAGATGTGTTCAGTATTGTCAGGATGTGATGGAGATCATGTGGGTCAGAAGTCGTCTTGTGTTTGGTGACTGGTGTATCTGCCTTGAAGCCCTACAGATGGACCACGCCTCTCTGCTGAAGCAGTTTGAACATCTGGATCCCCACAACCAAAACACGTTTGAGGCCAAAGACCTTGAGCTGCTGATCTCAACGGTAAGACCCTCCAGCGATTATCAAGAAACTGCTTATTGTTCTGAATACATTTTAATGTAACACCGGAAACAATAAGTCCCCTACGTCCCAGCAGAATAATTATCACACTGATTAGATCTAAAGGTGCTACAATTACACATCAAAACAACCTGTTACTGATTCCAGAGTCCACGAACATTTAGATTACAGCCTCTGTCTGGCTCTTTGTCCAGGCCACCAAAGACCTGGAGAACTACGACGCCGAGAGACACGAGGAGTTCAAACGCTATGAGATGCTGAAGGAGCACGAAAGACGGGAGTACCTGAAGGGCCTGGACCAGGAGAAGAGGGAGAAGGAAGAGAAGAGACTGCAGAAGCTGCAGGAGAAACACCGCCAGCACCCCAAAGTCAATGCTCCGGTAGGTATAAATGCACTCATGTTGGATTTCGGTGGAAGGGAATGAAGCTCTCTTATGTGTTTCTACTCTCTCCCCAACATCCAGGGCAGTGTTGCTCAGTTACAAGAAGTTTGGGAGGAGACGGACGGACTGGATCCTCAGGAGTTCAACCCCAAAACATTTTTTAAACTGCATGGTGAGTGACTCGTCTTTTCCTTTATTCATGTCATGCTCACAAGTTCGATGTTAACAATGTTCGTTTCTTCTCTGACCTGTGTAGATACTAATGAAGATGATGTTTTAGATGAGCAAGAGTTAGAGGCTCTATTTACTAAAGAGGTAAGGAACCCTACCGTACATCATAATCTTTTGGCAAAACCCTTTATTACAGTGTTTCCCCTAAGTTTATTGGTTGTGGGGGTGAATAGGTAGGCTATTGTACATTTATTATACTCATCAGTTCTCTTCATCATCCTGGCCACATGGTGTAGCCATCGCCTTGACTTTAATTCTGCTCTGAGTTCATGATATATGGTGTAATTAATTTTACATTTTTATTTACTTTTGCACCAAACCTTATCAAGTCTCGTAGAGCCAGCAGGAGCATTTCCTCTCTGACTGCCAAGATGGGTCAAAGCCCGTCTTCCTGTGGTTGTCAGAGGGTGCAGCTGTGTCAGTGCTCAGGGCAGGGCTAGCTTTCCTCCCGTCAGCAGCAGAGGAGCTATTAGCATCCTCGCCACTGTTGCCAGGTTCAGGTTGGGTGGCGGAAGGTGGCGTAGCGACATGTTACTGTCACTCAACCTCTCTCCTCTACTTCGCTCTGTGTGTCTGTGTGTGAAGCATGGATAAGCCCCGCCCTCGGTAGGAACACCAGACCATGAGCAGAGGAGAGATGAGATAATGACTTAACTTTCATTTCTGGGCAAACTGTTCCTTTAAAATGTCATGACAGAATATCAAAAATGGATGTTCATCTGTTTGATAGTGTAGCTGTTTCTTCTGAGTTCATCTTTAAAAGTTAGAGGCTTTCAGCTGATAGCTGTGAAATGTGCAGCATCAATGTGGCAACTTAACATCTGTTCATCCCCCTCCTCCAGCTGGAGAAGGTCTACGACCCAAAGAATGAGGAAGACGATATGATGGAGATGGAGGAAGAAAGGCTGAGGATGAGGGAGCACATCATGAGGAATGTGAGTCTCACTCCTCACTATTATCTCTCTGGTTTCCATCATGTGCCTTTCTCTGCTTTGGCTGATGCAGCTTCCGTGTCTGTGTCTAAAGGTGGATACAAATAAAGATCGTCTGGTCAGCCTGGACGAGTTCCTCAAATCCACAGAGAAGAAGGAGTTCAATAATCCCAAAGAGTGGGAGGTAAAGAGCCCAGAGGGAGGCCTGAGGGTCGGGGGAGGTGGGCGGGTGATTGGATGTTCTGTGTCGTTCTAATCCCGGGACGAGTTGGGAATATGTGGGCAGAGATGCTATTGTTTTCTTCATCAGCTCACACACTTGGCGCTGCTCCCACAAGAAGTAATGTAGAGTAAATCATAACTCAGCCAAACTCACTACGGTGAACTTAAACCTGACGTACTGTATACATTAAAATATAGGTATTTAATATGTATGCTAAGTTGAGGCTACATTACTTTTTACAAAACCATAACATTTTAATTTGAATATTGAATATTGAATATTTTTTCACATTTGTTCCCCTGCTGTCACCCCTAGACTCTGGACACCAAGCCGGTGTACACGGAGGAAGAGCTCCAGCGATTTGAGGCTGAGCTCCGGGACAAAGAGGAGGAGCTGAAGAGGAAGGCGGAGAACCTACGTCAGGAGCAGGAGCTGCTGAAGGAGAGAGGCAAAGCCCTGGAGGCCCAGAAGAGAGAGTACCAGCAGGTAGTGGTCCCGCTGTAGGTCCCTGAGGTGCTCCTCTGGCACGGGGGGCCTGCTTCGATGATGTCACACATTATGACTGGCTGTACATCTGAAATCGTATGGATAATTGGGAGATCGTTACATTTAATGAAATGTAAAAGCCAGTTTTCAGCCTGTAATAACACTGAAGCATGTCCATGATGACAGTTATAGTGCAGTTTTTCCATTCCAGGCAGTGCTAGAGATGTCTCAGAGACAGAAGGAGCAGCAGGCAGCGGACGGGCAGCCTCCTGCAGGTCCTAACGGAGAACTCAAGTTCCAACCAGAGGCACAGAAAGCAGAAGCTACAGGTGAACAATCTGAGATGTGATACAGGAGTTAGATTCCTGTTGTGATTGCTGTATTGAGTGAATCTCTTCTCTCTCCCACAGAGGAAAAAGGCCCGGCTGAACATGAAGCCCAGAATAAACTGCCTGCCGAGCCTCCACAGAATCTGCCTCTACACACCTGAAGGGGCTCTGACACAGAAACCCAGACGGGCTCTACAAACGGAACCATATGTTCAGACCATCATTCAGACTGATGTGGCTCATGATTCATGACATATTGTACTGTGTGTTCATTTCTGTGGTCTACATTAGATTAAAGATCTCCACACAGCAGATACATGGATATCAGAAATCTTCCGTTTCAGTGAAGTTGTTACTAATGCAGTGTCATATCATAAACATTACAAATAAAGTCTTTAATTTAAAACCTAAGTCTGCCTTGAAGCTGAGCTGCCTGTCTTTACTCTCCCTCTCCTCGCTGCGTCACGATTTAGTGATGAGGGGCATCATCAGCTGTTCACCTGTCTTCACTGATCTGGTGTTGGGTTTTCTCTTTCGATCAGAAACATTTTGATGTAAGTTTTGACAAGTTAACCGATCAGAAGCTGCTTCATAGTTGTTAATTAATAATACGCTCAAGAGTTTGCAGAGATTTCCAGAATTATTATGAATGGAAAGACCGGAGTTTTTTTATCGACTAAAAATACAGCTATCATGCTGCTAAACATGAATTCACATCAAATATAATTATTTACATGGAAAACAAGATTATCCATACAAGAGATATTGATACAATTTGAAAGAACAGCCATTGAATTTAAAATTCTAAACATTTAAATATTTTTAAATACTTAAAATAAGAAAAAAATAAATATTAGTCAACTAAATATGCTTGATTTGTTTATTGTCACATACTGTATAGTTATGTATTGACAAGTTATGGAAAAATATCTGGACTTTATCTGCCATCGACATCCGTTAATAACTTTTTGAGATACTTTGTACACAAATAAACAAACATGATCACATTAACTTCATCTATAGGGAACCAGTGGTGTGCAGACATTTGAATCCCAGTTATTTAATTTTATTTATTAACTGTTTAGAGCAATAAAATATATAAAAATAATCTAATTAAAGTCATGATATAATTTTGTGGCACAACAAATCAGACACCATGTATGGAGGATCAGAATTTTATATGGTCTATGTGTGGAGGAGTCTTCCTCCTTCTTCGGGTCACCATGTATCCCTGCAGACACTGGGTCTGTTGTCCACCGTCATGGCTCCCCGGGGACCTGCTGACGAGATGCTCTCCTGGCCGCCACCCAGAACATTCCTATCGGCATTCCTCCGACCCGCTGACCTCCCCTGACCTCCGACGGGCCCTCCTCTCCTCGTGTCGGTGCAGCTGCCTCCTGTCAGTCACTGCTGTCACATCACCAGAATGGAGACGTCTTCAAGAAGATGCCAGGAGCATGAAGTCAGTGTTTATTATGACAGTCTCTAGAGGTTTGACCCAGTAGAGCGCTTTTATTTTGAAAGGTTTAGTTTTATACAGTTTTTCCTCCTTGAGAGCTTAAAGAAATTATTAGTGATTAGTGTGGCAGTAAATCTGTTTTTAAAAACCTTTTCATGTCTTAATTATCATTCAAACAAAGTGTTATAGTCTCAAAATAAGGTGGATACTAGTTAAAACCATTTTTAAGCTCAAGTAAAGACTTTGTGGAAAAATTACAGGCAGAAGCTGTTTTAAAATGCTAATAATACTAATGTGAAATAATTTAAAAGTCAAAAAAATGAAAGAGATCATGAAAAATGTATGTTCTTTACTAAACTAAAAATAGAAATTAGACATACAGGGTTAATGTGCTGGTATTGCAGACGAAAGACTTTTTATATGCAAAAGTTTTTCTGCTATTAAAGTTACAGTAACATTTTTTATTCAGTGACAAATAGGGTTGTACGTTGGTGCAGTGGTTAACACTACTAACAGTGGGTTTTTGCATGTCCCCCTGTCTGGGTTTTTGCATGTCCCCCTGTCTGGGTTGGTTCCCTTTGGGTGCTCTGGCCTCCTCCCACAGACCATACCCTACCTCCCCAAAACTTTCATCAAAATCTGTTCATAATTTTTAAGTAATGTGGACATTTATTTGTGCTAACGTGAAATAATCATGCATTAAGCGGTTCACATGTGGGAAAGCCAACTCTTCACATGTTGGCCTTTCTCATGTGACTTTTCCCACTTTTCTTTCCTCCATCTCTCCAACACACTTCAGACACATTTAATTTTGATGCACTTAAAATTTCACTGGTGGCTCTTCTGAACATCAGCCTCTCTGAAGAGGACATTACGTCACCTGCAAGATCCCCCCCCCCTTTCCTCTTTCCATCACTACCTTCTATTTTAAGACCCGCCTCCTTTGAGATCTGATTGGCTGACAGACTAAGCCTGGCAACGGTGAGGTCGTTGGCGGGTCGTTTAATCATAAGACAGAAATTAGTCTGAATATTTTAGTTATTTTTTAAATTAAATAATCAATTTTCCATATTAAAACCCATAGACCTCACTTTAATATAAAATATTAACAAAGCTGTGGCCATTTTTTAAGTTGCTTATTTTTACTTTGACCTTTTAAAAGTTCTGATTAGCTTCAGTTTCATAAAAAATATGAATCTATGCCTAAAATCCAGACATTTGGCCTTAAACCTTTAGGTGGAAGAGTGTTGCCGTTCCCTCATTGAGCCACTAGAGGGCGCACTTGTTTGAACATCTCAGCAACTTTCATGTCCCACACGAAAATAAATTAAGACGTTTTCTTGCTCTCATGTTCGCTGAGTTTGTGTTTAAAGGTAGAAAACTGAGACAAAGTGAAGCTAGAAGTGAGAATGAGAGGAATTTATATGGTGACAGTAAAAGTTCGTTTCTTTAAGACCCAGCATCTTCGCGAGGGGAAGAGATGTGGGGAGATAAATAACGGACGTCAAGTTACGCACAAATATCCGGAAGAGGAGCGGAAGCAGTATTATTTCTTCAAAATAAAATTTCAACTCTATGTTTTAGGTTATTTAAAAAAGCAGTTCCAAGCAGTTTCCATTTATCATTTTCTAGCAGACTGATAGCAAATTGCTTATAAGACAAATTTAGATTTCCATTAAGAGTCTAGAGGCCTGAAATCTTTAACAAAAAAAACTTCTTGATATTCGGATCTGCTTCATGCACTAAGGTATTAGTACTTTCACTTAATTAAAAAATCTGAATGTTGCTTCTGACTGCTTATTTTATTAAGCTGTTTTATTTTGAAGATCGTAGCCGGATGTTACCTGTGTTTCCTGCGTCCGCCTTGACGCAGGGCTGATGCTTAGCCGTCGCTCCCACAGCAGAAGGAGGGAGGGAATGGGGAGGCTGCTAACCGGGCTGTAACGAGGAGAAGCTGCAGCCTCCGTCTCTCACATGCTCTGATGGAGTGAACCGGCCAAAGACGCGCCTTTTACGTCCGTTCTCTGTCGACCATGGAGCGGGTAAGGCGCGCTAATCGTTTGGAAATCCACGGTGATGTGCGGCGCGTTACACCATCCAGCTGTTTTTCTGGGTGGGGGGTGGGCTGGGTGGTGTGGGGAGGGGAGGCAGTGGGGTGTTGATAGGAAATAGACGCCTTGCGGTCGGAATAAAGCCAAAGCGATGCGATATTCAGGTTTATCATTAGAAAATAAAGCGAAATATGTCACGATTTCATCTGCTAATTAGGCCCACATCATTTATGATTGGCACCTCCCTCCATGATGGGAGAGCGGAGTGAGGCTAGCCCTAAATACATTTAAAAAATCCTATTTATGATGTTTATTTTCTTTAGACATGAATTATTCCCTGTTTTAACGCCCTGAGGATAATAAAGCTCTAGAATATTTGAACAGATGGGTAGAAATGAGCCTGTTTCCTGTTGTTCACATCCCGTCATTACAATTCATGATGACTCCCTTTTCTTCAAATGAAACAGCGCCGCATCTTTCTCTGTATTTGAGCTACCATTCACGACTCCTTACATCATGCGCATTCATTTTCACCATCATGACTATGGACGCACTGATGGATGAATTCAGGCCGGAGTATCGCGATGCCAGTCAGTGGAGGAGACAGCACTGCTGCACCAGCAGTGGTCTCTGTCCCTCTGAGGGTTTTGGGGGGGGAGGCTGTGTGTGTGTGTGTCATATGAGCGATCACAACCTGCTGGCACACAGAGGCCCTACATCATCATCATCATCATCATCATCGTGGTCTTCATCATGTGGTTCCTGAACATGTGTCACACACGTGTGTAAAAAATGTCTTTTCTCTTTCCAGGTTCGTGTCACATCTCATTGAAGCCTGGGCCGGGGGGTCAGAGGTCATCCGCCGAACCTACACTTCTCCCTCTCACCCCTGCACCCCACCCCACCCCACCCCTCCACCAAGCCCCTGTCTCCCTTACACTGTTTCTCCCCAATCACTGGAACTTAAATTCTTCTCCTCACCCCCAAAATTCGCACATCTGCCCTGTCTACACCCCCCTCCTCACTCACTTATTTCCTGCCTGCCAGCCTCACCCAATCAGCTTGAGAGGAAACACCCCAAATCAACAAAGTAACTGTTTGATGACGAGTCATTTGTTCGACAGACGCGGCGCTCAGGTGTCCTAAACAGCCTCTCAGATAACACCTCTCACTCTCAGGCCTCAAGATGATGTGCGAGGTGATGCCCACCATCTCCGAGGACGGGCGCAGCGGAGGAGGAGGAGGAGGCGGCTCGTCTTCCCCGGCAGGGGCCGGAGGAGGGCTGGGCGGAGGGATTGGAGGCATTGGGGGCTACCGGGATTCCCGAAGCGGTAGCGGCGGCAGCAGCGATGAGGGGGGCAGCACCGGCAACCTGGAGTCCCTGATGGTGAACATGCTGACGGAGAGGGAGAGGCTGCTGGAGAGCCTGAGGGAGACGCAGGACAGTCTGGGGACGGCGCACCTACGCCTGCGAGAGCTGGGCCACGAGAAGGAGTCGCTCCAGAGGCAGCTGTCCATCGCCCTGCCGCAGGTATGATGACTGGGGGGGGAGCTGCACAGTAGATCATTTCAGCACCATCAGCACAATGTGGCCATGTTGTCCCATTACAGGACACCAGAGGCCTGTTTCATAAAGCAAGCTTATCAAATAAGTCAGGCTTATTCTGGTTAGTCTGGCTTAATTTCTCTTGATTTGGTTTCATCTAGCAAGTTCAACATAGTTTAAGCTCAGTTACTATGGAAACTTATAACTACTTACTAGCCTGGTTTGGGGCAGGCTAACTGTCGTTTACTCGCAGTTATCTTAACCAGCTGAACCTGTCTGGAGTTAGTCTGGCTGGATGAGCAAGAATTGAGCTTTACGGAACTTTAAGCCTGGATTTATTTGTTAGGTTCATTCAAGTCGGATGTTGGACTTCAATCCTCGCTTCTCTAGGGTTTTTTTATTTTTATTTTATTTTTTTATGAAACAGACCTCAGGTCAGGTAAGGTGAATGAACTCAAACGCGTCATGCTGCAACTTTTTTTCTGCTTGATACTAAAGGAAAACTCAACTTGTTTATGTCCCACTGCGTAGATTAAACAGACATTTAATATCATGAGAAATGGCAGATTGCAGCATCTGGAGACAGTAAACAACAACAAAGTACTTTACATTAGAAATAAAAGGCATTGAGATGACGTATAAACACAATGTAAAACAATATATAAAGCGTTTAGGTAGAAATGACACGGATTTAAATAGAAAATAAAAGAAATAATTAAGACAACAGTAAAAGTTGCAGTGCAGTGTAATAACAGTAATCAGTGGATTGAATAAAAGTCAAACAGAAAAGAAGTGAGAGTTGGTCATTCCCTTCTACCCTCACCTTACATTCTTATTTATATTCACCCTGTAAACATAGAACCAACACTTAGATATGTCCATAAATGTTGTCATAGGAAAAACAGCTGTTCCAAAAGACTCACTGTTTCCTGTTCTACTGGGTGGTTTCCTCCCAAAATGTAATCACACGTTCCCCCGATGCCAATCTCTGATAAAAGTGTAATGCTAGATCTGTCTTTAACTTCTTGAGTTGAATGGTTGCCTTCAGGGTCCTCACAATGTTAAATAGTAAAGTCAGTAAATAAAAATCGTGGCTCCACCTCTTTGTCTGGATCCACTCCAACATGTAATGGTTCCTTTCCTTTGGTGCTGATCTGTCATTAGCTGAAATGTACGAGAGGAAACGGTCTGACAGGCCTTATCTATATTAAAAACATATTTTTTAAATAGAAAATAGTGAAAATGATCAGTTTTCTTATCGGCCATGAGAAGCAGCTAATTATTGATGATCTTATCAGCTGGGAAAAAATCCATTGTGTGCATCCTTAGCTGTATTAAATAGTCATTAGGTTAAAATAGTGGTATTTAAACTGAAATTAGGATTTTAGACTGCAATTAATACAACAAATATTTCTCAAAGTGTATATATTAGAGTACAAATACCTCATACTGTAAGTAATTTGTAATTAAAATAAGGAATACTTCAAAAAATACTAATTCAAATTATTTAAAGCTAAAACTTAGCCCTAAATTTAGAAAACGTAAAATATTGGAAAATAGCTTCATTTTACTAATAAAATCAATAATAAAATAAAAAATTTTGGCTGATGTTGTTCAGATTGAGCGAAGATTTCTCATTAAATCTGCTGAAAATCTTTTTCACGTGCACCCCATGAATATTTTTTCATCCAGATGGTTAGAAGGGTCTTTGAGGATGTTCAGTGTTTTAAAACAACCTTGTTTTTTTTGTTTTTTTTCAAAGATCGTCATGCGTCCTTTTGGAAAAACGAACGCTCGGCTTTGTGAAACATGGAGACGATGGCAGAAGTTGCCTTTTCCCCTCTGTAGAACAGAAGCCAGTCATTATATCATCCCATCCCGGCTCTGTAGAGCTAATCGTTTCCTAATTCCACTCCACATACAAAGGCTCCATCTCTGTTTTCAGGCAGGATGCCCCTGGCGGCGACGGTGCCTCCATCGCTGTTACTTCCTATTTTTCACTGTCGCTACGGCTGAAAAAAATCAGGATGTGATAACAGCTGTAGCAGAGCTGCACATTTTGACAGAGCGGCTGGACATTTAAAGGCCGTATTACCTCAGTGGGAGGAGATCGATATGGTGCACACATCTGCAGAAACGCAGATACAGAGGAACGAGTGGAGTGATGCGATGCTTTCTACTGTAGATGAGTTCACTGAGTTTGTCTGTGTGTGTTGCCAAGAGAGGAAAACAGGAGCGAGGGATGGAGAGAGAGACAGCGTGGCACAGAGAGAGAGAAACCTGAGAGAGAGAGAGAGAGAAACAAATCAAGCTGTTTGTATATTCCTACATGCTGTGAAGGTGGCGTCAGGAGCCTGAGTGAGATGAGGAAGAGATGGATGAAGGAGGAGAGTCGCAGGAAAGGAGTAAGAGGAGAGAGGAGGGTGGAAGGTGTCTGGTGATGGACGCCCATCTCACTCGAATTAATCCCAGAGTTATGACATTGAACGCACCCGTCTGTACACAGCAATCTCCTCCCTGATCCTTCCTCCTCCATCTTTTTCATCTCTTCACTTTCCATCCTCGGCTCAGGAGCCGGTCACAGGCTGTGTTAAGACGACTTAAAGGAGGACGGGAGGTGAGGCGCCTGTTTGTCCCCGTGTGGGTAAAGCGATCGCTGGTAACACAGAGCGAAGGTAACAGCAGCGCCTCGAACGCATCAGCGCCTTTTAATGGCTCGTTTGCATAAGCGTTTTTGAGAAGGCACACGATCTGGCTCACACACGGCCGTGCTGTGTGTGTGTGTGTGTGTGTGTGTGTGTGTGTGTGTGTGTGTGTGTGTGTGTGTGTGTCACATGTGTATCACGAGTGGAGGACGATGAGTGCACAGCATCTAGGCACAACGGATGTGTGTGTGGTGATGTTTTTTTAACGCCACACGGCACCTGGAAGTTAAGACTCCCCTCGAGTGACTTGGAAAATGTCACTCCTCCTCTCTCTGTTGATCCGCTGCCATGGTTACCACTTAGTTTGACCGAAGGCAACAGATTTTTAAAGATAGCTATCATGCAATCCTAAACTCACATCACGCATAATTGGATTAAATTACACAAAATCACAACCGGACTGCTGTGGAAACTGGAAATATGACCTGGACCGATTCCAGTTCCATGCATGTCTGTTTTAGCCTCCAGGGCGTTTGTTTTAATGACAGAGCGAACGCACAGATAGTCCCGCTTATTGTGCAATTAAAGCAATTTCAGATGCAACACATGCAATAAACCTGGTTGTTATATTTTATATATTGAGGCCCGGTTTAAGAGTCTCGGCGGTCGTAAAACTGCGAGCGCCGTGTTGCATATGGCAAAGGTTCTACTGTATGTGCTGCTCAGCTGGTTCTTAGTGAGTCACGTCCTCTTTAAGAGAGATGTAGCTTGCATGTCTGTGCACGTTTGGTTAATGCAGTGAAATTCTTTGAATGTCGGTTTGCTCACGAAATCGAGTTCTGGTTGAGTTGTGTGGGCTGATGGGAAATGTTGGCAGTTAACGTTTAAGCCGCAGTCGATTTGTTTGTTGTCGTGTTTGGTGGTTTCTAATTCTGTGCAACAGGAGGTAATTTCCAGTCCAGACAGGGACGTATTAAGGAAAGGGGCCCTGGAAGCTGATTGGCCACCCAAGGCGCCGCCACGTTTCTATCCCCCGCCATGAATGAAGTGAGGGGGGGATACAGGAAAGGCGTAACGTTTCATTTCTGGAGCATAACTCAAAAAAAGTTTAAGATTTTTACCATTTAGGAACGTTATCATTTGGATTTTTTTTTCTCGTTTTTCCGTTTCCATGGTTACATGATGAATTTAGGCTCATTCTGTGAATGGGGGGCAACTTTTAAAAAAAAGGACTATCTTAAAGACGACATGTTTTGAGATGAATCAAATTATTACAGAAAATCTGGACCGGAATTAACAAACAGTTAAAGGAGTCATATTTTACAAGTCTTACATCACTGTCTGGGAATTCTTTTCTTTTCTTTTCTTTCTTTTCATCTCTTGGGTTACTGGCACTCAACCTGTCTCCTCTACTTGTCTGTGAGTGAAGCGTGGTTAAGCCACGCCCTCGGGTACTGGCATGTACTGGAGAGGCACCTTTTGATATTTTGGGAATCATAAGAATCTTATTAATTAAATTTTTTTTTTTTGGAAACTTTCTAACTTTCTTCTATGAAATGCACCTGTGTTGGGGATCCTGAGTATTTCATGCCTGGTATGATTGGCTGTCTGCACAGCGAGAGCACAGTGTAGGCGGGTATGAGTATTTCCTGTATTTAAGTGTTAGTTTCTGTTATACAATAAAGACTTATCCAACTCCATGGATACCTCATTTTATCTTTTCTCACTTTTATCCTCAGGCACATCTTGAAATGTACAAATTGATTAATTGATACCTCTGATCACTAATGCTCTGTATCCAACCAAATGTTCTGAACTTTGTTGCAGCCCCATCAGTGAATCTTTAATTCCTCATTTCAAACAGTTCATATTTATTCATCTGATCTCTTGTACAGGATGTTCTGAACATTATTTCATTTCTCATTAAATACTCATTTTCATTCATTTTAGGAGCATGGCCTCATTTGTTGGTTAAAATGTTTTTAAAAAATCTTTTTTTTCTTTTACACTTTTCACTCCTCTGCTAGCTTGTTACTAATCCCTCCATCTGTAAAACCTGCAAAGCCACACTTGTACCCGCACCCTGAGGGAACTGTGGGAACCAGAGGAAGTCGGTCACCAGTTGAAGTTAAAACACACAGGGCAGGTTCAGGGAACGTAGGAAAGTACAGCACTTCATTATAAAGTCATTTGTGGATGCAGCGAACCTTCCTTCCAGTGTGTCATCATGACCTCATGCAGCAGCAGCAGCAGACTCAATAACTGCGCCCTCTTGCGACCCTTGCAGGAGTTTGCAGTGCTGACCAAAGAGCTGAACCTCTGCCGGGAGCAGCTGCTGGAGAGAGAGGAGGAGATAGCAGAGCTGAAGGCAGAGAGGAACAACACACGAGTCAGTACTCCTTCGTCTGTTTAACATTATCCTCCTTTTATTTGAGACCAGTTTATGACGCATGAGGTACCGTGGGGACGTTTTTATTGGACGTGAGCCGTGTGTGTTTCCAGCTGCTGCTCGAACATCTGGAGTGCCTGGTGTCCCGTCACGAGCGCAGCCTGAGGATGACCGTGGTGAAGAGGCAGGCCCAGTCCCCAGCCGGGGTCTCCAGCGAGGTGGAGGTCCTGAAGGCCCTCAAGTCCCTGTTTGAGCACCACAAAGCTCTGGACGAGAAGGTGAGGGAAAGACTGCGGGTGGCTCTGGAGCGAGTGGCGTCCCTGGAGGAAGAGCTGCAGTCCTCGTCCCAAGAGGTGAGTCCACGTTTTGTGGTTTTTCCGCAGGTTTTCGGTGGATTAGTGACGCCGTCTCCCCTGATGGTTCTCCTCCATCTCATTTTAGGTCGTATCTTTAAGGGAACAAATCAAGCGAAGGCAGCAAGGACTCGACAACGGCAAAGAGGTAATTTTTCAGATTCATTACGTTTTTCCTAAAGAACGCGAAACATCACCGTCAGCAAAAAACAAAACCATATTTCTCCAAGAGCGATGAGTCAGCGAATCACCATAAGAAGTCTTCTGATCCATGGTGGTCCTGTTGTGGTCCTCTTGACCACCTGTCCCGAGAGAAGAGTCTCTAACTTTGTCGAAAATTCAGGGGCCACACCGAAAGCGAATTTCACAGTGATGTCACCATCTCCTCCAGTCGGGAAGTGCCGCTCCTGTTGCCTAGCAACATCGACAGCTAGAGTTGATTAGTTGATAAGAAGTCGTAAAGTTGTATAGTGGTAATAATAGCTTTGGTGTAGCGGTAGTAAAAGTATTACATTCCGTTGTAGTAAAAGGTGTCGTGGTACTAGTAGTAATAATAGTAGTAGCCGTAACATTTATTGTAATTAAACCTGTTGTAGTACAACGTAGTAGTAGTAGTAGTAGTAGTAGTAGTAGTAGTAGTATTATCCCCTAAAGTGATGCTGTTTCTATCTTTTAACTACATTTATTGCCAGAAAACTACTTCAGATACTTTAACATAAATAATATCAGATTCACTTTTTACCAAAGTCATATTTTACTATGATATTTTACCTGCTAAGTGTCTGAAATAAGTGACTTAATGTTCCTTTAACTTTGATCATCTGTAATTTTGATGAAAATACGAGAGGAGTTTGGTTGTTTTTTTTACAAACTGAAACGCTCCAGGAGTTTTTCTTCCAGAACAAATTTCAGGCTTAAAAAACTGTATTTTGAAATCATGTCAGCACATTTTAAACTACTCAACACTAAATTAAGATATATCTTCATTCAGCGGCTTCCCAACGGGCCGTCCTCCATCTTGGACGACTCGGACGTGGACAGGCAGAGAGAGGGCGAGATCGAGCGGCAGAGGTCAGAGCTGGGACAGCTGAAGGAGAGACTGGCCCTCATGTGCAGACAGGTACGGGACTCTGAGACGCTCCTATGCTCTAATGCTTTTCACCAAAACAAACACCGGCCGGACAGACAACGACGCCCCCGTGTCTCACCCTGTCACCTCTCCTCCCCCCGTCAGGTCGGGGAGATCGAGGAGCAGCTGACGTCCGCCAGGAGGGAGCTGGCCCGATCGGAGGAGGCCAACCAGAAACTCCAGAGGGACGTGAAAGAGGTGAGACTGACACCAAAAGCGCCGCCATGTGTGTGTCTGTCGCAGCGGCACGGAGAGTGTATTTCACTCATCCTCACAGAGATGTGTAACAGTTCGCTATGGTAACAAAGCCATTTGCCTACTTGGCAGCGGCGGCTGTTACTGTACACACGAGAGCCTCTACCCGGTCGCCATGGCGACGGCGCTCCAGGCTCTCTCACATGGACCCTGTTAGTCAGTCTGTAGCTGGCTGAGAGGCAGTCCAGTCAATTTTACTCCGCAAACGTTTTTCCTGTAATGTCTTCTCCACTTTGTACTTCCCCTCACCTGCTACTCTTTTATGTCCCTCAGTCCCCCCCCCCTTCTCTTCTCCCCCCCTCTTGGACTTGTGCAACTACATAAGTGGATGCTTCTGAAATCTGTCAACAGCCGCTATTAACCAGTCATTATCATTCTTCAGCTAATTGCCGTTCAAGCCCAGTGGCTTCCCTTTGATCCACGTAATAAATTTTGCCACGTCCTCCTCCTCCTCCTCCTCCTCCTCTCTCCTCTCTCCCTGTCTGGCCGTCTCTCTCTCTCCTCTCCTCTCTGCGTCTGCATCAGAATCTTTCTAAATGGTTTTTTTTCCCCCCCCCCCCTCTGGATTCTCCCAGGCGCTCTGTCAAAGGGAAGACATGGAGGAGAGAATCACCACTTTGGAACGCAGGTGTGTGTGTTTTTTTTTCCTTCTTTTTCTCAGCGTTCATGAACTCTTGTTGCCCTCTTCCACGATGTGCTCACCGCCTCTGCGCCTGTCTGCCCGGTTTGTTCTGGTTTGCAGGTACCTGAGCGCCCAGAGGGAGGCGACGTCTCTCCACGACATAAAGGATAAACTGGAGAACGAGTTGGCCAGCAAAGACTCTCTGTACAGACAGGTGGGGAAAAGCTCTCTTTCATGCCCCATGTGTGTCAGTGTTCCTGCCGGTGATTGCCGTCTTGGCGGTGCTCCACAGTTGGCACACGGAGCACGGCATCAACGCATTCTCTGTTCCCCCGGCGGCTTTAATCATGTCTGCTGCCCCCCGGCAGTCTTCTTCACTCATGCTTCAAGTTTCACCTCCACTCCCTCTCATCATGCTCTCTTTGCAGAGCGAGGAGAAGAACCGGCAGCTTCAGGAGCGTTTGGACGATGCCAAACAGAAGCTGCAGCAGACTCTGCAGAGGGCCGAGACGCTGCCTGAGATCGAGGCCCAGCTCGCTCAGAGAGTGGCAGCGCTCAACAAGGTGTGTGTTTGTGTGTGTGTGTGTGTGTGTGTGTGTGTGTGTGTGTGTGTGTGTGTGTGTGTGTGTTAGCGCCTGCAGCCAGATTAACATCGTTTTATATGATGACATTAAATCAGCAAAGATATGTGCGTGCATGTGTGCACGGATCTGTGCCTGTCGGAATATGTTCCCATGCACAGACACAACTACACGAGTGTGTGTGTGAGGGCATGTCAGCTGGTACACACAGGAATATATATATATATATAGATATAGATATAGATATAGATATGTGTGTGTCTGTCTGTGTTTGCATTACACACGAGTGAAATATTTTGTGCAAGTGGTGCCAGAAATCGTAAGCAAACAATCCGAGATGAGAGCCAAGCGCAGCCTGATCCGTGGGCGCGAAACACGTCAAGAGCCGTACGCAGCGCAAAATACTGATTTACCCATTCAATAGCTTATTTGTTAACATGTAAGCGTTGTCATAAACATAATTCTCTCTGATGCCAATAAAACATACATTCACCCCCCTCCCAGAAGTCAGCTCTTAAATGTCGACACTTATTTCTTACATGTTCAGGCAAGATGGCTTCCCTGGAAAGATGAGATAGATTAATGACCTGTAAGACACAGCAAAACAAACTTTTTCTGTTGCGCTCTGATCTGTACAGACATGTAACTAATTGATGGACTCTGCCAACAAGCTGTTTCCTTTGTGTTAATTTGTTTTTTGTGTCGCAACACAGCGCACGCTCTCACCCCGCTTCCTTCCTTCCTTCCTCTCCAATAATTTAGGCGGAGGAGCGTCACGGCAACTTTGAGGAGCGTCTGCGACAGATGGAGGCGCAACTGGAGGAGAAGAACCAGGAGCTACAGAGGGTGAGTCATGCTTGCTTTTCCATCTCTCTCTTTCTTTCTCCCTGTTTTCATCCTCCCCCTCTTTCATGCCGTTCCTTTTGTCGGCGCTGCAGCGGCACAAAGACGGGCTAATTTTCTAAACCCTCTATTTGACCGCGTGCTTTCAGATAGAAATCTTTGTCTTTCGCTTTTAGTCAAGAAAAAAAAAATGCTCGCTATTAACTCTCCTCCCACCCTCCCTTTTCTTCCACCTCGCCCCTTTTTTTTTCTTCTTCCCTTTACACTTCCGCTCTCTCTCTCCCCCCCCCAGGCCAGGCAGAGGGAGAGGATGAACGACGAACACAACAAGCGTCTCTCCGACACGGTGGACAAGCTGCTGTCTGAGTCCAACGAGAGGCTGCAGCTCCACCTGAAGGAGAGGATGGCCGCCCTGGAGGAGAAGGTGAGCCGCTCAGACGGAGGAGTTCACAGCATCTCTCCATCGTGATCAGAACCTAAATATATCTCCCTCTACCCCCTGATAAACCCCTGGTGTCAAGTATGTTCACTGGGTTCTCTGCCCTCCAGGAAGTGACCCGTTAGACCTGGAGTAAATTCCTAAATAGTCTCCCAAACGTCAGTGAATCCTGCATCCAGAACATTTACATTAACTTCTGAACATAAGTCCAGTTTTGAGGGACGGAGATCTGCATATAAAACATATAATCACAGGTATTTGTACACAGCAGTACTGCGACTTTTACTTCAGTAAAGGATCTGAATGAGCTGCTTCTTCTTCTGCTTATTTTAATGCATAATCACCTCTTTATTTAAACACTTTCCACCCATTTTTCCTCTACATTTAATCGCCAGATACATTTGCCGAGCAGTCAGAGTCAAAGGAGGAGGATGGTTGCTTTAAACTGTGGTGATTAAGTGTCCTTTTGCAGCTAGAAAACGTCACGTGTGGAAGCAGGCTTAACTTAAACTCTGGCGCTTCAAAGAAATCTGTGTAAAAAAAAAAAAAAAAGCGTCTGGACGAGTAAACACGACGTTCTGTGTGTGGTTTACAGATCTGCAGAGCGTCAGATCACACCACTTTAACACACATCTCATTAAAAAATATACTGTCGTTATTTTACAGCAGTAAAGCTTCTCATTCTTTCATCTCCAGAACGCCCTCTCCGAGGAACTGGCTAACATGAAGAAACTCCAGGATGATCTGCTGGCAAACAAGGTGCCTGCAGCTCCAGGCTGCATTATTAGTTTAAACCAGTGCACATATGTTCCTTTTTCTTTTTTTTTTACATCAAATCTGTCTTTTGCACTCAGGACCAGCTGATAGCGGAGCTGGAAAGGCTTCAGCTGGAGTTGGATCAGCTGAGAGCGAGGCCCGGAGGCTCTTATTCCAGGTTGGTGTCATTTATCCACGTCAGAGTTAAGCTCTTAACTGTTATTGTGAGTCTAAATCTGTTGCACACATGTGACACATAAATGATCCAAACACCTCTTATTCTCTTCTTCACCTTCTCTTCTAGCCTCCTGTAACCCAATTAAACGTTAACATAATGCACTTTTATACACTTTCTTCATATATTATGTCTTTAGTGTGTCTTTTTATTTAAATTCTTCTACTTCACTCTTGGTATTGGCAGCTGTACCTCTCCTTACTTTCTATCTTTTTTTCTATCTTTCTATCTTCCCCCTACAGCGATACTTATCTGTTCATCTCATCTCGTATCATCTTATCTGTCTGTCTGTCTCTGCAGTCGCTCTTTGCCAGGTAGCGCTCTGGAGTTGAGGTATTCCCATGGAGGCGGATCCCTCCCGGCAGGCTCCACCACGCACCTGGATCCGTTTGGCAGCGCCCCCGTGGTCAGGCGGAGTCACCGGGCCCGTTGGAGCTCTGCCAGAGAGGAATCTACCAAGGTGGGAATGATCAGAAACATCCCCACCATAAAAACACATGGATTCATTTTCATTCAACTGCTTCCTTTTTCTACCAAAACGTGACTCAGCACAGAGACTAGTTTGTGGTAAAACAACACAAATATTTAAAACCTTACTATTAGGAAGTGGAACATTTTGTTTCATTCATTCATTTGTCTTGAATTAAAAACAGTTTTGTGGTGAACTTTCCACTTGAAGTAAACTTCTTTGCTTAACACTACGTCACAGTTTGTAACAACCTGCCCAGGGACCACGGATGAAAATGAGCTAATGAGCTAATTGGCTAACTCCGGCACATTTACATCGATGTGCAAACTAATATGTTGATTAATGTGCACTGTCCCTGGTAAATGAATAAATAAAAAATAAAATAAAATAAAATAATAATGAATAAAATAAAATAAAATAAAATTTAAATAAATAAATAAAAATAATAATAAATAAAATAATAATAAATAAAATAAAATAAAAAATTCTAAGAAGAAAAAGAATGAGAAAACATTGTCTGTTTGCACCTGAGTGACTGTCAGTAGTCACTCAGGTGTCGCCCTCGCCCCCCCGATTCCACGAAAATGCATGCATGGTTGCATATCTGAATGTTCTACATAGTCCTGCCTTACTGCGCTGTGATTGGCTCAAAAGCAGGAACTCCATGTTGGAGGTAATGATCAGTATTTGTGAAAGGAATTAATTGATGTATGCTATAATAAGTTCTCTGTCTCACTCCATGTGTGCAGTACCCAGACTGGGAGAGCGGGGCTCTGCTGGGGACCGGGTTTGAGCCAGGCTTGGATGTGGGCTGCTCCGACGATGAGGACGACGGGGAGCATCGGTTTGGCTCTGAGCTGCTGTCCCCCAGTGGACAGACGGACGTGCAGACCCTGGCCATCATGCTGCAGGAACAGCTGGAGGCCATCAATAAGGAGATCAAGTAAGGAGGGAAGACACCACTGTCAGAATATGTAACTGTACTACAGTAGTTAACATCATATACTGTCTTTAAAAAACCAGACTGATCCAGGAGGAGAAGGAGAACACAGAGTTACGGGCCGAAGAGATCGAGAGCCGGGTCAGCGTGGCTCTGGACAGTCCGCCCATCCCTCCATCCTCCCTGGCGAGAGACGGCACAGGACGGGGCTTCATCCCTTCATCCATCACATCCTCCACCCTGGCCTCCCCCTCTCCCCCCAGCTCTGGACACTCCACCCCTCGTCTGCCTCACTCCCCGGCCCGCGAGACCGACAGACAGGTACAGCTGGAGTACAGGAATGAACTTTTATTCCCGTGTGTGTTAACCTTTTTAAATTTTTTTTATCTCACCTCATTATCAGTCTCCCTGTTTTTGCAAACAGCTCCTCCAGACAGTGAGTCATGTACATAAATCATAAGTATATCGTGCAGACAGAGAGAGAAGTTATTCTTCAACACGATGTTCGATTATGCAACTCTGAGTCAAGTGGTGAGATGAACAAAAACTATGCAGCAGTGGTTGTGAAAACTAGCCCCTGTCAAAAAACAAAAATGTGATGATAAAATGGGTAAAATCTGAGGGAGTAAAACGATAAAATGTCATCTGGTGCATCCAGTTATTTATTAATGTGTGCAGAATTATTACCAGGAGTAATAATTCATTACAATATATAATAATAATAATAATAACAGGTTCTTTAAGGTTATGGGTTTTATTTTCTTATAAGGTTCAGGTACTGTGGGACCAAATGTTGACACTAACATTGATATAAGATGATGAGTTTACATCAGTGAAGGAGGACAAACCTCTGAAACAACATTAAAGGAACAGTTTGACATTTTAGGAAATACTCTTGTTTGCTTTCTGTCAAAGTTTTAGACGAGTGTTGACATCAGTTCTTCTTATTATTATTATTCTTATTATTATTATTACAACTTTATTAATCCCACTGGTGGCAAATACTTAAGAGCAGCGTGTCCACAAATAAACACAGATAAGTAAACGGGAGCTGAATAAAGTCTATAGATGAAAGGGATCAAAAAGGATAAAAGTCTTGGATAAATAACAAGATAATGACCTTAGAAAAGATTTTAAAATAAATAAATACATAAATACAGGCATAAAAAAGGACAATTAAAAAGGATCTGTGTCCTATTGAAGAGACAGGAATGAACGATTTAGAATGTTTATTATTGTTATTTATTATTATTATTAGTTAAGATACTTTGCTGTTGAGTTTTTCACATGTATTTTTATGGCACCATGAGCACCACAAACAAATGTAGTTCCATTATAATCGAGAGAAGGTCTCATCCACTCACACCAAAACACTCTGGGAGAATAAATATGACCATTTATCCTACTTAGAAATATGTTTTTTTTTATTTTAGGGTGAACTGTCCCTTTAAGATGATCCACATCAGAGTTCAGACCTCAGATCTTAATCCAAGAGACATTTTATCACGAGGAATGAGATGTTCCTCATGGCTCCTTTTCCATGTTTCAGAATAACAAAGATGACGATCGGGCCCTCGCTCTTCTCGACTCCACGCCTCCTTCCACTCCTCGCGCGCTACGACTGGACAGGATGACCCTGACCCATCCGGGAGCGATGCTTGACGACCCCCGGGAGTTTCGCAGGTAAGGCAGCCACAGGTTAAACACAGCGAACACAGAGGTTTAATCCTCATCCCGTTTTTCCTCCTTCAGTGATTTCCTTCGCTCCCTCCAGTCTCTCTGCAGATGGCAGCAGCTCCAACAGCAGCCAAGATTCTCTCCACAAGTCCAGTAAGAAGAAAAGCATCAAGTCTTCCATCGGGCGGCTTTTTGGGAAGAAGGAGAAAGGAAGGATGGGCCAACCTGGGCGGGACGGAGCTGCTTCTCTCGGTAAGCAGATGGAGGATAAGGGAGGACTGTAATCCACACCGTCAGCACTTTTATCTAAACGTGTTGCTGCTCTCCATCCTTTCCCTCTTCCAGCATCTACACCCTCTGAAGACCTGGCCTCTGGAGACCCGATAGCGATGAACAAGACCGGGACTCTGGGTCCAGCAGATAAAGACCGCCGCAGCAAGAAGAAGTTCGTAGATTATGTCACCTGTTTTCTTTCAGCCTGGGTCTCAGATTCATTTTTTTTTTTTTTTTATAGATTTTCTTCTCTAACTCCTCCTCTTCTCACCAGGCATGAGCTCCTGGAAGAAGCATGTCGCCAAGGACTTCCCTTTGCATCTTGGGATGGACCAACTGTTGTCTCTTGGTTGGAGGTATTGTGCAGTGAAACCGAGGGGCAATATTTAAAAATCTTAAATTTAGATCCATGTTCTAACCTACGTGATGTCTGCCTCCTTCCAGCTGTGGGTGGGAATGCCCGCCTGGTACGTCGCAGCCTGTCGCGCCAACGTGAAGAGCGGCGCCATCATGGCCAACCTGTCGGACACGGAGATCCAGAGGGAGATCGGCATCAGTAACCCGCTTCACCGCCTCAAACTGCGGCTGGCCATCCAGGAGATGGTGTCCCTCACCAGCCCCTCCGCCCCGGCCAGCACCCGCTCTGTGAGACCACACAAAATCATCATATAAAGACACTTAAACAGCCTCCCTATAGGCTTAAAGGTTACAAAGCTTTTAACTGGAGACTTTAAATACCTCCATATGTTTATTTATGCTGTCATCAGCAGGGTTTTATCTTTTTAATGCAGATTATACACATTCATATGAGCAGTAAAGGCCACATGTTGAACCAGATGTTTGTACTTTTGAGATTAGTTCACCCTAAAATGAAAATAGGTAGGGACTGAATTTTCATTGTAGGGTGAACTGTTCCTTTAATGATCCCTGTTGGGGGAAATTTACAGGAGAATTTGTAATACAGTCTAAAAGTTAATAATAATTGAGTGTATATGACATCATATATGGTTGATGTCAAATAGAAAGCTGATTTTACTGAGTGGAACGAAACGTCTCTTGCATGTGATAAATGTCATGAATACTTAAAGGTTGATGGTTGAACTTCTGATGCAGATAAACTTCTATTCTTTCACATAAAGGGAAACCAGATGTAGAAAAGTGTGTTAATGTTTATGAAGATAAAGTCACAAATAAACCAATAAAAAATCTCCTGACTTGATTTTGGAACAAATGCCAAATTATGGTTTGCCTGGTTTCCCATTTATTTACAGCAGGAATCAGAATAATGATTCATCCTTCCAGATAAACCAGTTCAACCTCCTGTTCATCGCCGTGGCGATAAGAAACCCAAGTCTGCTGACGTGATTGGCTAACATCTCGTGATGGTGCTGTTTGATCTCACAGCTTCACTTTTCTCTTCACCACAGTCGACCAGTAACGTTTGGATGACCCACGCAGAGATGGAGTCCCTGAACGCAGCCACCAAGCCTCCGGTTAGTCCCCCCCCTCCCCCCCCAGCCGTCCCGTCTCTGTCTGACAAACCCCTTTTCTTTTATGTTATGATGATTTATTTTTTTTCACCTGGTCTGAATCATTTTGTCTCTCCTCTTCCTCCTCTTCCTCCTCTTCCTCTCTCTGTTTGAACCTCTTTTCCTTGTGGGCCCAGGCTTTAGTGTTGAACATCTTCTTCTCTCCCTCTGGTTGCTGTTTCAGTTTGAACTGCTTCCAACTAATGACCCGCTCACTAACACACTGTTCCTCCCTTTTTTGTCCTCTTTTCCTCCTGCTGCTGCTGCCACTGCTGCTCCTCCTTCCTCCTCTGCTTCTCCTCCATCACCTCTCCTTCCATCCACCCTGCTCCCCTTTCCCTCTCCACCTCCACATCTCTGTCTCTGGCTCTCTCTCTCTCTGTCTCTGTGTCTCGTCTCTCGGCGCTCCAGGAGCTGAAAGAGTTCAGCTGGGATCAGGTAAGAAACCTTTTTTTCTCTTCTTTTTTTTGTGGAAAATTAACACAATTTGATGCAGTAATATTTTTTAATCTCTAACTGCTGTGAGTCATTAGCTGCTGACTTGCTCTACCATCAGACATCAAGAGGAGCATGAATCACTGTAGATAATCTGTGGTCATCCCCTCCAGATACTGGCCTATGGCGATATGAACCACGAGTGGGTGGGCAACGACTGGCTGCCCAGTCTGGGCCTGCCTCAGTATCGCAGCTACTTCATGGAGTCCCTGGTGGATGCCCGCATGTTGGACCACCTGACCAAGAAGGAGCTGAGAGGACAGCTAAAGATGGTGGACAGCTTCCACAGGTAGATCCGGACTCCTCCTGTTTTCTCTGGTTCTTTTCTGCTGACGTTCCGACTCTGTTCTGGAGGAATGTGAAGGCAAACAGGGAACGCTCCTGGCTGCTCAGGTGTGTGTCTCCCAGGCCCTCTTTAAGTTCTCCTTAAAGAGAGCCTGGGGGGTCGGAGGTGTTGGGTTAATGCCTCCTGAGCGCAGGTGAAAGTGGAAACACGCCCTCTGTTAACCTTCACCCTCCGGTTCTTTGACCTCTCCCAGGGTCAGCTTGCATTACGGCATCATGTGCCTGAAGCGTCTGAACTACGATCGCAAGGAGCTGGAGAGGAGGAGAGAGGAGAGCGCCCACCAGAACAAAGGTGAGCTTCTCTTTTTCTTTTTTCCCCTCTGATGTTACCTCACCATTCATCGCCCACATGTGGGTGTGTGTTTGTCTGACCTCATACGCCCAACTAATACTTCTTTTGATGCTGAGCTATTCTCTTCTTCAAAGCAGCGATGAATAAAATCCTTTTATCTACATCCAGTTCATTATTTACCTGATTATTACTCCTGTTGCTCTATTGTCAACCCTTTATATGCCTTTTTTTACGCATGATTACTGCATTTTACTTTGTCTTTTTATTCATTTGTCTACATTAATGTATAAGATACCCGCTCATCTCTATGAACATAACTAGCAAAGAAATAACTTTCTATTTTATTTCTATTTTCTATTCTATTAACCTTAGAAATAAGGATTTATAGGCAAAAAAAAGTGTTTTAAAGAATGAAAATAACAAAACTAGAATGGCACTCAGTACAGAGAGAAGCTTCACCAACACTGAACTATCTCACTCATCTCTGTTTAGCTTTCTTACCCCACCCCTGCACAAAGTTTTGTGGGAATTTGTTCAGTAGTTTTCCTGATAATCATAACATAATCATAACAGTGGTAAAAAAAAAAAGAAGAAGAAGAAAAAAGCAGAACAAAAATCTCTCAAAATTAAAAAGCAGCTGTTCAAGGCTTTTCCAGTGGAATCATCTCACGCTAATCTCTGCATAATCTGGATGGAGACGCACACAATCCCAGCACTCCGCCGTCAGAAGGAAGGAAAACGCTCATAACCTCCTTGGAAGTCAGATGTTAATTCAAAATACAACCATGTTATTCATATTGATAAGTACATAACAGCACTGTTGAACTAAGATTAAAAGGTTTACCACTCGTCTACACTTCTAGCTCCGTTCAGCCACAGCGTTAAGCGCCTTCTGTAGATTATAGATTATTAAGATGAAAGATTATATCATCTACATATAGTGGTATACGGATAATGGAATCGTCGCCTTTAACAACCGGGTCGTAAGATTTAATTTGCATACCTAAATCAGTGTTATCGCTCGTAGCTCGGTGCCATTAGCTTCACTACATTTAACTTTTAACAAGATCTCTTAAATGTATGAGGTCATAAAAAGAGAAAGGAAATTGCCTCCTAAACTAAGAAAACCATAAAAATAATTAACTTTCTTCCGTCGGCTTTGGCGTGTAAAATAAAGGAAACCCCTCGCTTAGATATATAAAACACACCACAAACTTAATAATGGTAAAACAGACATTTCCTTTTATTTCCGCCATCTCCCGCGTTGCTGGGAAATATTTGGACCACCCCTTTGTTATTGCTGCACGTCCCCCACCCCCCCCATTCTTAGAGGAGATTATAAGACAGCTTTCTAGTGCAATTTGGCAGGATAATGATGACCTAAATGTCAGCTCAATCGTTAAACAAACCCAAATCTCTCACTCTCCCACCGCCGCGCCTCGCCATGCACATGTTGTATATTCAAAGGCAGTTCACCTTGGCTGATCTCACAGAAGAATTCCCAAAGTGATTTGTGAGTTTTTGGCTTTGTCTTATCTTGAGGGTTGATCTTTACAGTCCATGTCAAGATTTCACCGTCTCTCTCAATCAGGCATCAATCCCTCACAGGTAATTTAACCCAATTCAGAGGACCATAAATAAGACAGATCAGACTAGCATGTTTCATCCATCTTGATCTTCAGGAAGTGAACGAAATATTAAGAAACCTGATCTCACTTATAAAAAGTAAGGGAGCAGACAGCTGGCCCGTTTGCAGATGGATGCCTCCCCTCCCTCCCTTCACCTTCTCCTGTCTTCCTCCCCTCCCTCCCTTCACCTTCTCCTGTCTTCCTCCCCTCCCTCCCTTCACCTTCTCCTGTCTTCCTCCCCAGATGTGATGGTATGGTCAAACGAGCGCGTGATGTGCTGGGTGCAGATGCTCGGCCTGAAAGAGTACGCCGACAACCTCCGAGAGAGCGGCGTCCACGGGGCCCTGCTGGCTTTAGACGACACCTTCGACTACACCGACCTGGCCCTGCTGCTGCAGATCCCCAACCAGAACACACAGGTAAAGGTCAAAGGTCACGGATCAAAGTGTGTTTCACATCCGTTCCAGTTGTCAACTTATGAGGAAGCAATTAGTGCTACAGTAGGAACAGAGGGGTAGTTTTTAAGGGCAGATATTTAGAACTTAAGAACCAGCAAACATGTTTTATATATATTTTAAATATAAAAATGACGGGGATATTAACCATATTGCATAGTGATATTTTGAATTTTATATTCATTTTCTTTTGTGCCATCTTTTGTTTCCATTGAAACGTGGTTTTAGGTGAAGCTTATCTCACAAACTGTAGTTTCTAGCTTCACCAACATTTGCACATAAATTAACCGTGTGTGTGTTGTGTTATGTGGTCCTCCAAAATGTTTTACCTCACATAACATAAAATTATTCTGGTTTAAATTATAAACCACCAAAAAGTTAAATTAATGGGACAAAAGTCTTAATTTACTACTATCCTCTCCATCATTGAAAAATCCATAATAATAATAATCCAAAGTGTAAATGCTGAAAAGAAGGTGTTGCACAGTTCACTGAAAATGTGGCCTGGAGTTTGTCATCACACTCTTAAATTGGCTCCCAAACTTGTGGCTTCATATGTAAGTAAAGGCTGATTTTGCTGATTTTTGCTAATTAATGTCGTGAGGTAATCTTGTGTCGCACTATGTGCATGCATCATTCTGCACAGTGTAGCATCCAGCTGCAGCTTTAGTAGCATTTCATGTTTATCCAATGCACAATAATTGCAACCTTTCTTTACTTCAGCCAGAAAGACTGCCTTTTGTCAGGCAAGGGCTTTAATGATGTGTTTAATATCTACAGTATTTATCTGAAACCAATGCATGAGTCAAATTTCTTTTGATCATCTGAGTCTCAAATAGGACAAAGTTTGATTTATGTCTCTAAATTATTAGAGTGGTCCCAGGTTCAATCCGAACAGATTCCCTCTCCATCATTCTCTGTCATCTCCCTGCTGTTTGATAATTAAGTTTGAAAATACCTGAACGCATGTATAGCAGTAACAAGCCTCATCTGGGGCCTCATTACAGGAACCTCCCGAGTATAAAATCTTGAATCAGTTTAGGATGACATTTAGAATTTTTGGTACAACACAATTTCCTAACTGCTCTTAAGAAAAAAAAATCCAGTTTATCTTTGGGAAGGAATTAGCATTAGCATTAGGTGTGTATGGTAATGTGAGTCAAGATGGGAACAAGATAAACACTGAAATGATGTGACTGAAAGGAAACTCCAGTTATTACTGTAGGAGAAGCTAACACTCTTGTTAGCCTGTAGGAGAAGCTAACACTCTTGTTAGCCTGCTGGAGAAGCTAATACTGTTGTTAGCCTGTTGGAGAAGCTAACACTCTTGTTAGCCTGTTGGAGAAGCTAATACTGTTGTTAGCCTGTTGGAGAAGCTAATACTGTTGTTAGCCTGTTGGAGAAGCTAACAGTCTTGTTAGCTTGTTGGAGAAGCATAGACAGAGGCATTCAGGGACAAGGGCCGATTGAAGAATATAGTTTACAAGTCTGTTTAGGATTTTTTTAAAGATAAGATGCGAGGTCTGAGACAGGGCAGGACTCCGCTTTGAGTTTAGGAACAGGAGGAGGATTTTTTTCTTCTTCCATAATGAGGTACATGAGGCACATGAGGCATGATATTCAAATGTGTGGTAATGAATGCCGGCGTAGCACACCTGTCCTAAAAATGTGTCCAAATGAATCTCAGAACTCTACATCACCTCTCTCCTGCAGGCCAGACAGCTCCTGGAGCAAGAGTACAACTCCCTCATCTCCATGGGAACTGAGAGACGACCTGATGAGGTCAGCATGCTAATCCACTTGCATAAAATATATATATATATATATATATATGTATATATATATAGGTTTGAGTGATGGGTTGTCTGAGCAGCCATGTTTTTGTTCACACACTGTGCGACAGGATGGAACTAAGACGTTCACCCGCTCGCCCTCCTGGAGGAAGATGTTTAGGGAGAAAGACCTCCGGGGCGTGACCTCCGACTCCGCCGAGACCCTGCCTGCTAACTTCCGTGCCTCAGCGATCTCCACGCCCTCCGTTACCCTGAGAAAGGTTCAGAGTGATGGTGAGTCTGACCTCCGACACCGTCGCTCTCTCATATTCAGCCCTCGAGGCGCGTCTCAGTTTAGACGATGTGTGAAAACCTGTTACTCTATATGGCGTCGCTCGCAGGAAGACCATGACAGGAATCAGCGCTAAAGGTCTGTTGCAGCCGGGTGAGGAGGCTGGCTCTGATCAGGTGCAGCTGTTCTGCAGGTCTGATCATAGCCGAGCCGCGTGTTTACATCTTGGATCTTTTGGAAAAGAGCTTTGAACAGAAACATTTCTGACAGCGTATTATATACGCTGCTGAAAAACGCAGAATCACACGTACACAGAACAGTCAGTTGTTTTCATGCTACTCTGCCATTAGTCTGCCAGTGGAATTTTTCTGCAGAGGAACTGGAAATAACAAGGAACAGACGCTTCAAAGTACAGAGGAAGACTATTATCCCTCATTCCACTTGTTAATAGGAATGCCTGTGGAAGGTTAGAGCTGTTGAAGACATTTGCGATAATGACCCCCGTCTGTGTGTCTCCCACAGCCAGCTCTGGTGCCCGGGGTGAATCTGCCTCAGTGAGGACGTACTCCTGTTGAAGGGCTGAGGTGAGAACCGCATTAATAAAACTGTAGCATCGTTCTCATCCATACAGGGTTTATCTGTGCAGTCAGAAACTTCCTCTAAGCTTCCATCATGGTTTGCACATGTGGCGAGCACATTTGTTTGAGCCTCCTTGTTTTATGTATTTGTTTGTTATAGAGGATTGGTTTGACCCTGGGATTGTAGTCATCAGCCTGAGCTCTTTAAGAGGTGTTTTTTTCTGTTTTTTTTTTTTTGTGGGGATTTAGGGTTGAGTTAAGGCCACGGGAGCAATGACGTGGTGATATTCCTGTTTCATTCCTCAGGGCACTGACCAGATCGGGACTAGAGGACCCTCTCGCTCATCCACGGAGAAAGAAGCAATGAATATAACCATTTAACTTCAAAATAAATCTATCGGTCCGACCTTTCTGCAATAACAGAAGCAAAGGAATAAAAAGGGGAGGATGACATGAAGAATGTACGAATGCTTTTATGAATGGGATCCTCCTGTTCTCTCTCTCTCTTGTCTCTCTCTCTCTCTCTTCCTGTCATTCTGTCTTTGCTCTGTCTCTCCACGTGACTGCGCTGCGGGGGTTGATCCGAGGACAACGTCGGCGATCGTGCAGGTTTCCCCCCCCCTCGTCCGTGTCGGAGTCTGCATTCGCTCGGCAGAGTTAGGGCAAAATCAGGGCTCATTTTTCGTACCTTCAGAGGAAACCACTTGCTGCTGTTTGTGTCGCCTTACAACTGAGAAGTTTAGATCGTAAAAAACCTGGGAGGACTGGTGTTACAGTGATGAGGGGGGGGGGATTAGCTGGGTGGACGTAAAAGCCAGTTGTAACTCTTAACGACACCGGCGTTCTCCATTCTACTCACGAGTCGGCTGGTGTCCAGTGTCAGCCATTGTGACTCTACAGGTTTGGTTCTTTGGTTCAGTCAGGGGTGTCGAAGTATCCCCAATTGGTCGGACTGGTGTGGTAAAACACATCCTGTTTCGGACCACATCACAGGGAACCTCCTCATGCTTTGTCTATTGGCACCTTGAAAGCTGATAGGCTGAGTCATCTCTTTTCAAGGGACTTTCATTATAGAGTTCAAAGGCTCAGAGAGGGATGGGAGGCCACAGTGTTCACGATGTCAATGGCAGGAAATCTATACACTTAGTGTTTGTACCACTGTCTGAAAGGGCCGTACTTTACAAGGAGTTTATAAGTCCCAAAGATTTTTCACACGAGGTGTCCTCATCTCCAGGAGTTTGACTCAGCTGCTGAAAAATGTCTTATGATGTCTTCTATGGTGCTGGAGCTTAAACCTTCATGGTTTCATAATGATGGGAAATCTTTCAGGGCTAATGAGTTGCATTATGGGAGATGTAGGATGCAGCCGTTTTGGTTGGTGACTGCCTCGTCCATCGTTCGGACTGAGAAGTCAGGATATTTCAGCCTCTGATGGTTTGAGTTTTACCAAACATTCTCAAAATGCAAAACTAAAATGCTTCTAGACCAACAGATCGGTTTTTAAAAAAAACAACTAGGAATAAAGATAAGTTTTGGGTTGCCAAGTTGTAAAAAAAAAAAAAAACACTTTGGATCAGGTGAAGTCTGCATTTTTTAAATCTAGCTCTTTAATTATTTTAATAATTAAAATTATACCCCACCAGTTTTTACACATATATTATTTCTGGAAAAAAGTTAATATTGACCTCTTAGAATTCAATCAACACTCGTATGATTCCAAAACACTTTGCCGTGTTGAACATAAATATCTTTAGTAAAGCAGAATGTGACAATTTCCTAATTGCTTTTAACATGTGCACCATTAAAATCAGTACAAAGACAGTATCTTTATCATTTTACCTCATCAATTCCATTGAATTTTTTGTAAATGTGGGCTTTTTCTGAAACTGATACCAGCAGCACGTTTCGAACAAGTTGGGACGGGGATGACAAACAGTTGTGGAATGCCCAAAAACACCTGCTTGGAAGATCCACAGGTAAACAGGTTCATTGGAAGCAGGTGATAGTATCATGATCAGGTTCATACCGGTCCTCTAAAACCATTTAAACATTTAATTTGTAAATGATGGCATTCTGTTTTCATTTGTTTTATACAACGTCCAACTTTGTTGGAATCTGAGTTGCATAAGATACTTAATTTAAAAGGTTTTCTGACTTTAACAATGAGACAGATCTGTGGTGCAAAGGCATTTTTTAATTAATGAGTCTTCTGCTATAAAAACCTAGCCTTTTGTCAATAAGTTGTTTTTAATAAACAAATACATCCTAATGAACTAAAATGGCTCACAGTAGAGTGCACACCTCCACTGAACAATCCTACACTGCCTTAGCTAACAGGCTAACAAGAGTGTTAGCTTCTCCACTAGGGTAATAACAGTGTTAGCTTCTCCAGCAGGCTAACAACAGTTTTAGCTTCTCCAACAATCTTTGTAGCTTGCCCGGGCCATGCAACACCCCTCTACAAAGTTTTTTGGAATCGATTCAGTAGTTTTTGCGTAATTAGGGCAAATGTCGAAAATCACTCTCTCTCTTGCAATATTAAAGAAAGTTTTTTTAAAATCCTGGATCTGCCCCTTTATAACAAAATTTCCACAAAAGTTTCGTGGAAATCCGTCTAGAAGTTTTTGTTAATGCTGCTAACAAACAAACCAACTATCCGATAAATGGACACTAGTGAAAACAAAACCGTCTTGGTGGGAATAATCTAAAAAGATATTCAGGAGAAAAATCAAAACGTTTTTCACAATCTTGCAACCTAAAAGTGATTTTTAATAAAAGAGTCTTTTATTTCTACATCTCTATTGAACTGAAACATACTTCACATGAAAATGCCATTAGTCCCAAACTGTAAACCCTTTGTAAAGTACGCGTTGATTGAAAGTGGTACCAGTGGATTGCATATATTTTGGGAGGGTTGCCCTCCACGACGTGAGGTTTTCTGACTTCTAATCATCAGCTCAGGGTCTTGGGTAATCGACAGAGAGACAAAACAGCGATTCACACAGGGAGGAAAGAAAGAACTAAAAGGTTGGACAGAGGCCGGTCATTTTACTGCACACACAAGCCATAACAGAAACCACAAGCTCTCTGGGGGGGTGAGATCAGAGGGAGGCAAGGGGAGAGGGCGAGCCCGAGGAAAGCCCAGGAAACAAAACCTTTAGCCTCTGTGTTTACGATGCATGTCAAACAAACGACAATGACCTACAAACGTTGTTTTGGTGGTGAAGATGATATGAGGTGTCTTTAAAAATATATATCTGTATGATAAACCTACAGGGGGCGGGAAGCCTGGGGATCAATTTGTAAAATGTGTGTATTTTTTTCAGTTGCCTTTTTTATTTTTTACTATATCTATTTATTTTCTTCAGGTATGTATTGGATAAATGTATGTACATGTTCCGTTCCCTCTCGACTTCATTTGAACTAGTTTTAAAAGTAAATATGAAACATTGAAAATGGTCATTCAAATACGCTACTGTATGTGTACATTTTGAGAACAAATTGTGCAATGATTCAACAGATTTCCATGATTAAAGTGATAGTCATACAAATTGAAAATATCATCTGGAAAATAAACAATGATGATGGTGATGATAATGAAAATGGTGATGTAAAAGAAAAAAATAAAGCGATCCAGGTGGATCTGCTGATCATCGCAAACTTTCTTCTTTCTTTTTCCCCCTTTTATTTGTTTTATTCTGTCTCTTTATGAAATTACAACTTGTGTAATATTTTACTTTTAGATTTCCTTCTACTTCACATTTATGAGGCTGATAATGTACTTTTTACTCTACATTTATTTGACAGCAAGAGCCACTAATTACTTTGCAGCTCAAGATTTACACCCTAACTATGCAGGACTTTTCCTCCCACTGGAGTTTTAATAATGGTATTTTAACATAATTATTTAGCCCAGGGGTTCCCAAAATTTTCACCCCCTGACCCCCAAAATAATGGTGCCACTTGTGACCCCCACTATCCCCGGAGTTGGTTGCAGCACACACAGTAAGCTTATCGGAACACTTTTATTTGCATGGTTTTATTTTTTTATTTAACTATCTTGTGTAACAATTATGGCTAAAATAGACTAATCATTTTTAAATTTGATTTGATTTCTGGAAATCATCTCCTGACCCCACCATTGGTCTCTCGTGACCCCCAGGGGGTGCAGACCCCCACTTTGGGAACCTCTGATTTAGCCTTTGTTTGAGGAAACTGCTTCTTACAGCAGATTGGAGCAGTAAAATGCTTGAAACGTACACAAAATATGTAAAATATTACTTCTTTTTTTTACTGTACTAAGTATTTATATGTTGGTACTTTTACATAAAAGATCTGAATATTGTGATTTATGATGCTGCTTCTTACCAGATTACAGCAGTAATATGTATGTATTACTTTTCTACTTTCCTTTTCTCTTTTCTAAAGAAATGTGGATTGAAAATTGAGTTGTACACATTTACATCCGTTAAGCTGCTGAGTACAAAGATCCTTTATTACCACATTTGTCAGGCAAATGGAACAGGTAGATGGTCAAATCTGCTTGTTTAGGTGACATCATGTACAAACCACATGGTTTTAACATCCGTGAACCACATTTAACCAGATCCAGGGATGGAGATGCTTCCTGCCTGAGTGAAATCATGTGTAGCCCATGCTGTAAGCCCCCATCAGACTGAGTTGATAAAAGCACTGTTACAGTATTTATGGTAACCCATATGGGAACAGTGTGGGGCAGTAAAATGGAGCCTCAGTAGGTGGCGCTCTTTCCTCTTCCTCTCACAGACCAGAGGCTGGAATTATCATCAGACACTGGAGAGACCTACCCCTCCATGAAGACTTCTTCTATAAATACACACTGATATACATAGCTTCATACGTAAAAGGTATACTGGTGTCATATTGTACACACATATAAAGGAATATATTAATATCAAAGACATACACATGCTTACATACTAATCAAAAATAACTTATTATGAAGGATAAATCATACAAAAACAGTACTTTTTTAAGTAAAATCTCTATATATGACATTTTTCCCTAAGATCTAGTGTTGAGGTCTTGTTGTTTTTTTCAAAAGTCACGTGAAGGGAGGGATGGAAAAGAGAGAGAAACTGGATTAAGGCAGAAATAACCAATATGTTTAAGGAAACCGGGAAGAGAAAGTGCACACAGAAAGGATGTCACAGCTGCTCTGCTCTTTGTCACTTTCTTGCCACTTCTCTCTGACTCCCCCCCTCCTCCCCTCTCTGTCTCAGCCTCTCCCATTCCTCGTCAAGACCTCCCTCCCCACTGCCTGATTGGCTCTGGACAGCAGCACACAGACGCAGGACGAGTCGATTCGGATCCACCTCCATCCGGTCCGGTTGTTTACGTCTTTTGTGAGCGCTCGGACGTACGACTGCTTGGCTTTGCACTCGCTCACCCACTGTTTTTTATCCACGCCCAAGCAGCCGGCGCCCGCTACGCCAGTCCCTACTGGTTTTAGAACCACCCCGCCACCCCTCGACCTGCTAGCATTACTCCACTGCTCTGCCTGGCGGCAGCGAGTCTCGTAAAAGTACTGTTTGAGTGGTCCCGTCTGGGTCTGGATTTCCTGCAAGATGGTGACTTTCTGACCGTGAGAGTCGATGGCGGTTGTCTTGTCTGTAACCCAAACACTTTCCGACTCGCACACCGACTTCTCCCCTCTCCTCCTGTCAATCAAATGTGAGCGTTTATTCCTTTTAACAGCAGGGGCAGCCTCCGCAGAGACTGTGGACGAGTCTGCCCAACTCAGAGTCATGCTCCTGTCGATCGCACGGTCCCCGTGACCCTCGATGTGTGCGTCCATGTCTTCCTGCTCCTCTTTGTCCTCCTCTAGCAGGCCAGTCTCCAACATGAGCAGGAGAGGAGGGCGTCCTGGAGGCGACGGGGAGGGTGAGAACAGGACCCGCGGATGTGCGTCCAGGAACATCTCGTCTCCCAAGATGCCGTCCAGACCCGGCCCTGGCTCCGAGTTCAAACTCTCCTCGGCCAGACCTCTTCCGGCCCCAGGTGTCCTGGTTGTGGGTGCATCTCTCAGCTTGCCTGAGGGAACAGTTGGTTCGGGTCCTCTTTGACCTTTCAGATTAGCAGCAGGACTGACAGCATTATGGGTTTCTGCTGTTGAGACCTGTAACAGTCTTTCTGTAGAGTCCTGAAGACTGTCCAGCTTGGAAAAGTCCATAAAACTGGAGTAATCTTGCCTGCTGCTGCTGTCAGCTTTGTAGTCCTTTGGTAGAGAATTATCCTTAGAAATATCCTCGGTCCTGAGCGTTCCTCCTGTGGGAACATCCAAAGTGACACTGCTTTTGTCGTCACTGCTTGAGTAACTATTTGATTGGTAGGTTCCTGCATTCTCCACTTTGAACGTGAAGGTCTCTTCATCTACGGAGGATTGCACATAATCCTTACGGTTCTGGAGGTTTTGTCTGTTGGGTCGTTGGCTAAGAGCAGCAGCCATGTTGTAGTCTGTTTGTGAGGCATTTCCATGGAAGTTGTAGTCCACAGGAGGAGCTGCGAGGCCAGCAGCCTGGTCATGACGGCGCTCTCTGCGGTTGTCAAAGCCAGGCTCTGTCGTCGCGGCGGCAATCCTGGACACAGGGTTGTGAGGGAAGGGCAGGGCCGAGGCAATCACCATGGCAACCAGGGGAAGCCAGTGCATCACTCCCAACACGTATCAGCTGGGGGATGAAACAGAGGAAGAGAGAGACAATGTTATTTTATATAATGCACATGTGGCTTCTATGGTTAACCTAAGTACCTCAATTAAAATGTAAAACGAGAGTTTTTACTGGTGGCCCGCAGCTTTATGGCCACGATGCTTTAACCGCTGAGCTATGGCTTTAAAATCTTGGCAGAAGTCGTGGAAAAATACGGCCAAGTACATGAAGGTTGCTTCTTGTGGGAAGATGGAGTTCAGCTATGAAGGCTGTAGATTCTGCCGTCTGACCTTCAAACGGAGACACTGACAACCTGGTATGTACACAAGTCAGAAACTTTACAGCCAAAGGAAATGGACTAAAAAGATATCTGTGATTCTGAGAAAACAAGCCTTCTCTCTCAGCTTTTAAGGACACATTTTTTCCCCTTATTTGTTCTGCTGTCACAGCCTCTGGGAATCTCATTAATTCTGTCGTAACAAACATGACTTTCCTCAGGTCTACTTAAAAACACATCAATCACAATGAAGCATCCCAGTATTGGTGAGGTAAACTTCAGGTATTCTACCTGATCACACCTGGTCTGTGGTTGAATTTGAAAAGGCGATGTCTGAACATAATACATCTGCCTCCTCGGATTGGAAGGCTTTACTTGTAGGGCGATCGTCGCTATTGTAAATGCTGCCTGCCAAAACCTGCATTACTTACACTTTGTGCATTACTAAAGGATTGGTGGATGTGCAAGAATTATATTTTCATATAAAGTCTCTTTGGCACACACCACAGTTTATCATTTTCAAGCAGAAAATCTAAGCATTTAATACCTGCAGTGTCTTAAATGTGAGCGTTTGTATTTTCTTGTCTTATATTTACTTTCACTGAGGAGGTAATGCTTTTCCAGGTGTTTATTTGTTTGTCTGACTGTGTTGTTAGTAGGATTACGCAAAAAGTTGTGAAAGGATTTGATGAGGCTTTTTTTGAAGAGGTAGGGTATGGCCTGCAGAATAATTCATTATTTCATCATCTAGATACAGAATTCTTTTAAAGGATTCTTCACCATTGCGGGATAGGGGCAATTGCAAAATTGACAAATAATAATACTTGCAACTAAGATCAGACTGTAGCAGGAGCTGCACTCATTGAGATTGGTGTCAAATTTGACATATCTTAAGTTACTGAGCTGGATCCTGAAAACAATATCCATTAGTGAAATACTGTTTATCTTGAGTTACTATCATGCTAATAATGATATGAGGTCGGTTTCATGGTCAAGGAGTCATATTATGGGGGTCAAACTATGATGGGACCATTGGTTTTGGGTGCAGTGATATAATGGGGAGACTGGGCTGCCTTGACGGAGGTTTAGGCTCTCTAGTATAATAAATTAAATATCTTTTAGGCTTTGGCCTGTTTTCTGATATGTTTAAAATAATATTTCATTAATTAATCGAGAAGATAATCAGCAGATTAATTGATAATGATAATTCACAGGCCTGGTCTGTTTAATACATTTCCAATTAATAAACTTAAACTATGCTGCCCCACAAAGCCAAAGTGCAGTATCTGCGAAAAAATGCTAAACTGAGAAAAACAGCTTTGTGTTTTTCTTTCTGTCGGTAAATACCTCCAATACCTCCAGAAAATGCAGCAGCAGCAAGACAACATTCTCACAGATTGAAGAGAAGACATACGTCTTTCAAATCTGGCCCAAAAATGAGAATTTCACAAAAATTGCACATACTGCGCTTTGCCTTTGTAGGGCAGTGTAATGAACCAAATTCAATTGGATTATTTAATGCAAAAAGTTACACAAGTGATTTTCTCTTGGTGTCGATGCAAATGATCATAGTTTATCAGACTTATTAAATTTCTCATCACATTTATTTCTTATTTTCTCTTAATTAGTCTGATGCTGATGATACATTGAATCTTATTATCATTATATTATTGAATTATCACAACTATCAACTAATAGAACTCTACAAAACACTCATTTAAACACTCCCACATGTGAGCCTCATGCATTAGTTTTTACGTCTGACATCATTTACATGACTCGAATCAAGGAGTCATCCTCATCTCAAAATGAGGTTCCCCCAGCGACTAACTGCAAAAATATTCCAGTCACCCATTCATGTGTCATGCACATTGGGGATGGTATTCAACCAGGACACAGAAGCCTGTTCGGCGGAGGTGATCATCAGTGCAGTAATTCGTTTGAAAGCAGGGAGGAGGTCACTTGGAAAGAGTTAAAATAGGTGGAATGATGAGAATGTCAGAGATGCAGCTTTACTGGCGAGGCTCCTTCCTCAGGCAGCGAAGAGGCGGAAAAACACGCAGCAACAGAACATACAGTAAGTGCAAAGGAGCGGATGTCATGAGTGTTTGCTTGTGGTGTGTGAGGGTGGCTGAATGCGTGGCATCGTCAGAGTGTGTGTGTGAACATGTGAATGACAAAATCAAACACACTCAGTGACAGGACTCAGCAGGGGCCACACCCTGGACACAATGCAACTGCCAAGGAGGTTTCGTCGGCACATCAGTCATCCTGTCACCTCGGGTGCTGTGCAACGTGCCAATGATAAAACACACATCGGAGTGCATTCCTGTTTTCTGCTACTGATCGGCGGCTGCCAAAATAAACCCACATACCCGGATTAGCACATCCCTCAAACACGGAGACGACAGCCAATTAAGATCAAAGCTGAAAACAAAGTGTGTGCAGCTGAGATGAACTCTGATTGGAGAGGAAGATCATGCTTTTAAAAAGGGACAGTTCACCCAATTCATCTCATCCAGTTCATCTCATTCAGCATTTATCTATGCACCCACATGCATGGATGGAAGTTAATCAACAAAACATTTCTGGAGCTTAAGAGCATTGCAGCACTCTCCGAAACAAGTCGGGGCGTGTTTTAATATGAGAAAAAACAACCAAAAACAAACATAAAATGACTCCATACAGCTCACACCAAGTCTGCAGAAGTACTTTGATCCCAAACTAATTAGAAAAGACATCATTTTACACCCTTTTAAAAGAGCAAATCATCACATAAGCTCACACCTTGTCTGAGGATGGTGCACAAGCTCAAAAGTGTGAACATCCACCGCTAAACATCACACAACAGAGAACTCTGCTGAAGCGACAAGTGCCTCTGTTGGATCTAACGTTACCGTGTCTGTGTTTTACAAGTCACTCCGACTTTCTGCACCTTCCTCAGAAGGGTAAAGTTTTCATCTTAAAGAAGGTGGAAATATAATCTTTTCAAATCAGTTTGGAGTCGTGGGGATTTTGGAGACTTAGGTTACATCATGCAAGCTATATGGAAAGATTTTATATTTGTCTATAGTTTTTTTTTTAGATGTTTTAAAACTAGTCTCCATCTTCTTCTGTCTTCTTCTGCGACTCCGTTTTGCTGCGAAGCTCCAGAAATGTTTTGTCGACCAAGAAGCTTCAGCTTGGGCTGAATTTGTATTTTTTGGGGTGAGCTGTTCTTTTTTTAAAGGGCTTTGTCGGAGCACTCAGACGCCACACAGAGGGGCAGGCAGGCCTTCTAAGTGGTTTCTTTGTGGCGGCAGCAGCACTTCATCACCGCGCTTCATTTGCTGCAATGACACGCATCATTTGCGGTCCCTGCGAGGCCAGACGAGGATCACGACGCGTTTCCGCCCTCTGAACCAGACCCGTGCGCTTTGAATCCCCTCAAGATGAACTCTCCCACAAGAAGCTAAAAATGTGAAACCTCACTTAAGAAAGAAAACATCGCTCACTTGTGTTAATCCTAATCTCCGTAACCAGAACTTTGTCCAAATGAGCAAGAAGGACTACCCTGAAACCACAGAACGGGGCCTAAACAAACAGACAGGGAGTAACCATGTCATCCATGAATAAACAGACTGAATAGACTAAACTATGACATTAACTGCGAGGCCTCCACGGACTATAGTTGTATTATTTAGCATTAATTATGAAGTCCTTTCAGATAGCTCAGAGCTGGGTCTTCATGTTCGCTCAGATCCATCAGCTCGATGTTTAGAAAGACTTTTTTAATGGTGCAATACTGTAACATCCCCACAGGATATCAGGAGGATGACCTCAGAGAACATTTTTAAGTGGCAGTTTGAAACAGATCTATTTCACACTGCTTCAACGTGCAAAGTTTCCCTCCCTCTGAACCACTATTTAGTATGTTGTTTCTCTCACTGGTCTAACTCTTGTATTACTTTTATTGTTTGCAATAAACCATTTCCTTTTCTTCTTTTTTTTTATTGTAAAGTACCTTAAGTTACAATGTGTAAATAAGAATTATTAAGGCTGCAACTAGCAATTATTTTAATTTTCTTATTATCAGTTAATCTTCTGATGTTTTTCTTCATTAATGTGTCAATTATTTGGTCTATAAAATATTTTTTTAAAACTGAAGAATTTCTTTGTTTTGTTTGAACAAAAGTCCAAAACCATAAGATGTTATATTTACTTAATGAAAAGCAACAAATGCTCATATTTTAGAGGCTTGAAACAGATTTAAATGTGTGCTTTGAAAATGATCTCAAAGACAAATATTTGCAGATTATTTTTCTGTTGATCCACTAATTGATGAAATGAATCATTCCAGCTCTAAAATATATTATAATCCTTTTTATAATGACAAAGCCAGAGTCAAAAGATTGAAATGCATGAATCAGACCACCTTGGTGATGCAGTTACGACAGATTTTTACTCTAAAACAAGGCAGAAAAACACAAAGATGTGAAAAATCACTTGACGTGTTTCTTTATTAAATCTGGCACCTGGCAAATTGGTCTGTTTTGTGTGCTGCCAGTGTGAACCGCAGGGGTTTAATCGAGCTGACAGCATGAGTGAAAGAGGAATTGGTGGGGAATTATGCTTCAGAGGGCCCCTGCCTGAAGGACCCTCCCCAGGAAACAGATGTCATAAAGTAGCTCCACACCTGGCAGTGGCTACTGTGCTATTAGCGTGTTAACAAAGTAATCCCCCACCTCCATGTGTGCTTAATGTCAGACATGTCCATCTGACAGAGATAATGCATTCTGTGTTAGTGCTGGGACCAGGACCAGGCCCCGTCCCGTCCTAATCCTTCCTCGTTTGAAGTCTAACACAAAGTGCGACGGGGTTGGAAGATGTCTGGAGGCCCGCTGCCTGGAGAGCAGTCACACATCACATCTTTAGGCAGATTTTATGACACATTCGGTGTGACTAAGACGTCTGAAATGCATCTGTAATTGTGACAATAAACACAGCGGCAACAAAAGTAGCTCCAACATGGAAAACACATGCAGGTAAATGTTTGTCCTCCCTCTCTCTGTGTGAGTAAAGCTTTAGCCTCACATGTGCTCTTTTTAAAGTGCCCACTGGCTGTCCCACTGTGCAAACAGCCCATTAATTCCAGCTCTGTGATTATTTCGTGCCACTCTCAGCCCGCAAGATCCAGCCTCTTCCTCTCAACCATTAGCGCCATATGATCGGCTCGATCAGAAGATCAGTCTTTCACGCACACAAGATGATAGCACACATCTCGATGAGGTGCTGCTTGCAGTGGGGATCCTAGACTCTTGGGTTTCCAAGGTAAAGAAGCCATGTTCTCAGCTGTCATATGGTAGCTAGAAGGGGTCCCTTCTAGTTCTGGGGTGTTGGTTGTGGGCTGTATAGTGCCTTCATGGAAGGTTTAATGACATTCTTAGCCGTCTTTGAAAAATGGGTAAATAACAGTCGCTATTTTGGGGGCCCCCTTTCCCAATTTTCTGTTGGGGCACCCCAAACATTGGCGTGGTTTGCCTCTGTGGATGGTGCACCCCTGGCTCATGCAATAAAAGAGCATGGCACAGCTTTAAATGCTCGCATTACATCATATATTAGAGTGCAATTAAACTTTTGCAAGTGAACTGTGGCTACATAAAAGCTGTTCTGATTTTGCACTCACCTCACAAGAAGTCTATCCCTGATCTTTTGATAATATCGGATTAAGACATAATCCTATCACAACCAGTGTGATCTACCTGCTGGTTTGGATCTCACCTCACCTGACTGATTGCCAATGAAAATAAAATGTGAAAGAGGCTACAACTGCAAGGCTGCCAAAGAAATCCCTGATCTTGTGCAGGAACACTTCTAAAGAGTTGGACTTGAAAAAACACAGATATAAATTAAATTGATTATTTAATAAATCACATCAGTTTGCAATTTATTTTTGCATTCATGAATGTTAGTAAATGTATGAGCTCATTCATAAATAAATACAAAAGAATGAAATATGAACTCGTATGTAGCTAAATAAACACACAGGTTAAGAAACTGACCTAATTAAGGGTTGTTTGTCACATTATGTAACTAGCAGCCCATTAAACTGATTTAATGCGTCAATAAATCAATAAATATGTGCATATAATGACTGATGAACACCGTAAAATACTTAAACACTATTTGAAATGAACAGTTGAAGGCCGACGTGTGAGATTTAAAGCCATACCGTTTAGGTGAGATCCGGACCCCGCGTCCTTCCAGCTGACACCACATTGATTATAGAGTCCTGTCCCAGTCGCTCAACTGGTTTAAAAAAATAAAGTCAAAAAGCACCTTCGTATGGTAACCACAAAACTAAGCACAAAGATTTCTTTCTTCTTTTAATAGTCCGTGACATCGCATGTGTCCCCAAAATCCGACGATAAATATAGTCAGAAACCAGAAAGCTCTCCTGCCCTGGGGAGCGCTTCCACTATGGAATAACCCAGAAAAGTCTCAAAAGAGTAAAAACTTAATGTATTCCATGAGTTGTACCTCCTCCAAGTCGGGCCAGGGGAAAGGTGTCTTAGTTCAAATATGTGAACGAAGAAGTGGAGAGGTGAAGAAGTTGGCCAAATGTTTTAAGATCTGAACTCCGCCTGAAACGCATTAAGTCTGACACACCGTGAAGCTAGCATGATTCCAAGTAATCGCTTCTTCTTAGGCCTTTCAAAATAAACTTCGTTTGAGAAATATGTACTGCTTTTGAATAGTCGACGAGCAATAGTGCTTTTATTTTGAAGGCAACCACGGGAACTTCTGGTAGAGTTTCTTGTGTCCCGCTGCTAGCATCACGCAGCTAACGAGTCTGGATTCTCCTGGGAAGCGCAAAGACAAGTTTTCCCCCTCAGGAGGTTAGTATAATGAAAAAAGACCTACAACATTAAACGAGTAACATCTGTTAGAGCAGATGTCGTTCTAACTCTTTTCCTAAACAGATTTATGTAATATAAAACAGCATTCAAGGGTTTAAAAAGCAAAATTAGCGAAGAAAAAAAATCGCATTTCCTTGGTGGCGAGATGTGATGCGTTCATATAAAACGTTGTGTGGCGTTTAAGTTTTGACTGTACATGTGCGTGACTGAGATATTTTTACCTTCACTCCCCCTTCATGTTTTTCATCCCCGCCCCACTCTTCACAAAAAACAATTTGATGAATTACCAGCAATGTGGTCTTGGCACGTATCCATGTAATGTGAGTTCATTGTAGGGTGGTAACAGTGCAAATTATTACAAACAAGCGGCACTGAAGCGGCATGGCGTAATTCCTTTGGCACGGCCAAATTTAACGACGTAACCCCATGTTTGAATGCCAAATCTTTATTAAGATTTATACCTGTTAGATATGTTTTGAGGGGGTGGTAGGGGCCTGGCTCTATGGCTGCTAAATGTCTTCATCAGGGGCAGTTTGGCAGGCTAATTCGGACCTGATGAATTAATTGGCTGTAATAGTACTTTGCATACTTTTACAGACAGGGTACAAAATATGGCTTTTACAAAAGTTGAAATACCACAAATACCACAGATACATGTTTGACAGTGTGACAAAAAACTGTATACTCTGGTAGACTGTGTGAAATATTATGTAAATATTTTTTTAATGTGCAACTAGACTAAGCTAAGAGAGCGCAAAGCTCCTCCAACACTATCGTCACAAAAACCCAAAACATATAGGCCGCGCCAAATATATATTTTAATCTCCCAGATCTGGATTATAATCTGGATCCAGTTGCACATAATAATGGAACATCATGAGTTGTCCATGCCTGGGTATTTTTATTTTGGTTGGTCTATCATGCATTTTTGAAGAAAGTGAAAAAGTGATGCAGAATCCACATCCATATCTGGATCTGCTTCAAAATTTAATGAGCTCATTCTTGGCCCACGATCCACACATACACAGGAAATCTTTAAAATCCATTGACAGCTTTTTGCTTATGTTACAGACAAAAAAAACAAACAACTAGAATGTCACTCAGTAGAGCGTATACCTCCGCCAAGGCCCAATAGTCCCCTTTAATTCAATCAAGCCTTGTCCAAAATAAAACTCATAGCCTTCACACCGTAATTTAAGGTTACTTAAAGGTTACCAACCCCCTAATTATGCCTATTTTTCCTCATCAAAATCCACGCATTATTCATGGAATAATCATTATTCTGAGAAATTAAAGAAAATGTTGAAAAAACTGGAGAGAAAAAAAATCTAAATCCTGGATCTGCCCCTTTATCCAGATCCACACCAAAATGTAATGGGATCAGTTCTGGCTGAAGCCCATCCTCCCACCAAGTTTCAGGACAATCCGTTCTGTAGTATTTGCTTAATCCTTCTGACAAACCAACCAATAAACACACACAGGTAAAAACACAACCTCCTTGGCAGAGGTAATAAAGTTCATTTCAATATATAAATTTTAACTGTGGTAGACTTGCTGAAATTGGGACTTGAAGCTGTGGTTAGCATGGGGCCCCCCTAAACTTGGCACTGGCCCTTGTCACACCAACCAGCTATAATTTCTAAATACTGCATCCATAAATAACTTCTTATGTTTGAATAATTTTTATGAGAAATTATTCTCCTTTAAATTTTGTGGGAAACTTATGCCAGCCGCCCTTTTCCACGCTGCTCTCACAGAAATGGTAGAAACACAAGTCAGTGTTGGAGGTTTATGTGGGGTCTCGCCTTCGACGTCAGCAGTTTTTTAGTATTTGCAATAAAGGAAACCGAACACAACTGACTTGCTTAAAATGAAAATATTTATTGACACCAAAGGGCAAAGAAGAAAGTAATGTGAGTAGAGGACGTACAAAAGTATGTACGGGTCGACGGATAGACCGTTTATGGACATATCCATTAATGTATGTAGAGGTAGAGGGAGCATAAATGGACCTTTAAGGTCTACCGCTCTGTTTTGTTAATGCATTTTTCAGGTGATTGTGCAAACTCAGTTAATGGATCTCTAGATGGAATATTGTCCTGCAGTGTCGGATGCATACACCTTCTCTTAAGTTTCCCAGCATGCACTCGTATTTCTTGCAACATGTAAACAAACTCTCATTTTTTCCAGGCGGTTTTCGGGACTCCTGTAAAGTTGAAACAACGGAAACAGGAGCTGGCTGACTGGCTTGCTCTGCTCTGTCCACTCACAGGTCTTTTGGGGAAAGTCGGCGAAGGCCTCGCGGAGAGACACAATGGAGGTCCATGGAGGACACGCCGGCCGACAGACAGTTCAACGGGTCCTCGAAGCAGATAAGTCGTCCCCACTCGGACCAGACGAGGGTTCACTGCTATTGACCTGCAAGAACAGCGCGTCTACTGAGCCTCCCCCCCCCCCACACTTTGAATGGCCTTGTTGAAAAGGAGAGCCATAAATTGGCAGATGAGCAGAGGCGGGTGGGGGGAGACTCTGCCTCCCCCCCCCGCCTCCCCCCCAGCTCTTGCTCTCTCACATGCTACCTCTTTCTTTCCTTTACCAAGTAGTGGTTTCCATCTCACCAAACCCTTTTCCCCCCCTGAATGTTTAAAAAGATGAAAGGATAAGGAAAAAGAATGGAGACAAAAAGAGGGGAGGGTTATGTTACAACCCTGCCCCTGAGAGAATGCTCATGAAAGAGTTTTGGGATGGGAGAGATAGGGACCGGAGAGGAGACACAGAAAGAGAAGGGGGGGGTCGTGAAAAGAGGTTTTTCAAACTCAAAGCGGCTAAAACGGGTCACTTCTGTATAGAGAGGCAGACTAAAGTGCAGTCTTCACTCAGGGACGGAGACATTTAACACTGTCATTACCCTCAAATGGAAGGGGGGGGCGTTGATGTACTTGCACCCGCTGACTTATTGTGCAAACACACACAATCGCACACAAATACACACTCTAGTCTGTCTTAATTCTGCTCCTCTTCACCATAGCAGCACTAGCATTTCTGGGGAATCCTCCACCATGATCCTCTTTGCCACAAATTCACCCAACACGTACATACACACTACCTGATGCCTCCCTCGCGGCGTTCCTCCTTCTTTGGCATTTAGTGTCAGTCACTCGAAATCCTCGCAACCCTCCCACCATTCTCTCTATCCCCTCCTTTGTCTGAACTTGCCCTGCGTGCACTTAGATATTTCCACCTCGGGGTTCAGTGAGAGTTGGAGCGGGAGAAAGAGGGGAAAGTTGTAAGCGAAGTGTGGACAGGCAAACAAAGAATGACGATTGAAAGGACAAGGAAGCGCAAATGTGGTTTTCTTAGTCTTCTGGCCTTTAGCTCTCTCTGACACACACACACACACACACACACACACACACACACACACACACGCATGCATACATTCAGACACGCAAAAGAAAACGCAAACCGTTTCACAATCGAGGAGGATTTCGAGGTTTATTTAAGACATTCCCCCACAGAGCAGGTTTTCCTCCATACTGCAACGCAAACATTTCATAGTAAAAGATTTCCTAAATCCCCGTCACCGAAAGGCCTTAAAGCTCCGTCACAATATTTTGCGGTCAAATAACAAAATACTCTGCAGCATTTTTTTCTGCTTTTCCTTTGGGAATTTGTGTTTTCCGACAAACATTTTCGTGACACAAACACATTTTCAGACTTTTGATAAAGCCCCATAAAAACCGAGCTAATCCTTTTTACCGCACAGTCCTGCCATATCCGTGGTGACATCACTCGCTGTGTCTCATGTCAGCTCCACTGCAGTCATTTTCTGCTCATTTTTCACATTTTTCACATCCTGACATCTTCTGTTTAAAAGAAAACAAACACAGATGTTTTGAAGTTTCCAGATGTCACTTTTACTACCTTGGACTCCGCTGATGAAATCTTTCCCACACCCAGCGCCGTCCTCCATGGACGTCCTTCTTCGTTTGAAACTCATATCTAGACGTAATTGGAAGGTAGCTATTATGGCCAATTTCTTCAAATAGCTGAACCGAGCCGTCGGGGTGAGGCTAACAGTCTGTCCGTCCACGTCTGAGCCACCGAGTCAGACGTCAGGCCTCAATTACAGATCCTTGACCCTCCCCAAGGTATCCTCCATCATCCCTTCCATCCCGTCGTCTTTCTTTATTCAACTGACTTACATTTTCATTCCTTTTCCTCCCATCATTGACCTCACCTTCGGAGCTCTTTCGTCCTTTTGTTCCCTTTAAATTCAAACCTCTCTCTCCAGTGGGAGCCGCACCAATATCGCCACCACACATACACATTGAGTTATGGTTGCATGTGTTTTCAATTTCAGCCGTAATGCTCCTCTCTCTGCAATCTGAGCCAATTAGTCGAAGCCTCCTGGAAATGCCCCAGACGACCAGCCGTGGTGGTAAAGAGTTAAAAGGTCAGCGTTGAGGTCATTCACAAGGGGTCAGAGTCTGATCAATGCGTTACCTCCTGTCTGTCTGTCTGTCTGACTCACAGTCAGTCTTGGACATCCCTTTGGCCACGGTCCAACTCTCCCCCCGTATTTGGACGTATTTGGCACAGGTGTGGGATTGTGCAGAAAAAGGAACCCAAGCTTGAAATTAAATTTCACAGCTTACCAAAGGTCAAACGGGATGAGTGACAGGCTCTGGAGCCAGACCTCACATAAACACATAGACACCACACACACACACACACACACACACACACACACACACACACACACACACACACGTCCGCTCTGACAAACAAACAACACATGCGCCTACAAGTCTTTCCTGCGTGTAACTGAAATGAGCGTATGGAATGTTCACCTTTGGGAAAATGGATCAGGAGGGAGATGGAATCTGAGAGCATCAGCGCTGCAGAAGCCCCTCATTAGGAGCGCGGAGGACTCAGTTTGGTAATTCTGTTTAATGCTTAATGAGAAGCAGGTTCGAATGGGTTCAGAATGCAGACCCAGCGCTGCGTTGCGTTCACCTGGCAGGACGTCTGCCTGCCGCGCTCCAGGTCTCGCCTTCTGACTTTGTGTACTGAGTGATGTTAGAAGCCGGGTGGTTGTCGCTTCATGAAGCGGACATACATGCGTCGCCACACGCAGACGCTCCTGCTCGTCTTGTTTACATCGTCTGCGCCGCCGACCCCTCTCCTCTTACAGCGCCCCGCTCTCTCTCTCTCTCTCCCCCCAGATCAACCCCTCAATCACTCCTCCTCGCCTCCTTATCTGCCCCCCATCCTCAGTGTCTCCTTACAGTCCACCTACAGCGGCTCTACACTTTCATTCACTTGCCGCAGATTCATTGCAGGCTGGATGCCCCAGATTAGACACGCTGCCTAAATAGTGAATGATCTATTTGCGGTTACGTCTTCCTTCTGGCCAACATAAGCCACCCACACCTCCCTCTTGTGTTTTTATTTCTATTTTGTACTTATAAACCTCACTGTCCTCCCTCTG
>CM075197.1:25741149-25858649 GCA_037577475.1 Chaunax sp. Z400
AGTCATTCTGCAATCTATACTATAAAACCTTTTTAACCTTGTTTAGCTTGGTTGTAGGGATATGAGTTTGATTTTGGATGAGACTTGATTGAATTGAAGGGGACTGTTGGGTCTTGGTGGAGGTTTGGGCTCTATTGAGTGCCATTCTAGTTTCCATTATCCTTTAGTCCTTGAAACATCAAAAATTCCCATCACAACCACCAGAGCTCGATGAGATGTCTTTAAATTTCTTGTTTTCTTCAAAGAAAGTCCAAAACCCAAAGATATTTAGTGTAAATAGTGTTTGACAAAGATGGATCATCTCGCTTAAACATGACAAATAATTGATTATTAAAATAAATGCTAACCTGTTGGATGCAATACCTAATTCCTGTGTGATCACGTGAGTGGGTCTGTAGTCTCCAAACATGTATTGATCACTTTCTCCCGGCTATAAAGGCTAAATAAATACATAGGATACAGTCAACAACATTCATATTCTTATATGTTGATTTGCGGCACAGCTTATGTCTAAATTAAGATCAGACACAGGCAGACAGATTGGCAGGGGGGGGATTTATAACTGTATGTATAGCCATCGTACATCTGTTTGATCTCTTGGACCAGCATCAGCGATTGGCTGGAGACCTGGCCGGATCATTAATGTGGAGGACTATAAGTGCATGATGAGCCTGTATCAGCCAGACTGGAGCGAATGCTGAGGTAGTTCGGGGCGTCCTGCTCTGATGGTATGTGCACCTTCATCTTACGGCAGCTTGAGCTCATTTGCTGTATCAAAGCCTGCTCCTCTTGGGGATTAACTCATCCTGTCATCGCGGTCCGTCGTCCTGGAAACCATGACGATTAAGAAGATGTGCCGTAAGTACATGTGGGGACTGATTGTGATGGCTGTCACGTACTGCATAGGTCACCATCACACATCTGACCAAAGACTATTACATTGAGGACCATGATGTTTATGTAGCTGCCATTACTTTGACCGTCCCTGAGGGAGACTCTCTATCTTGCGGCTGTGTTTTCCCCCACGATGGCATGTAAACAGCACGACATCCCCACCGTACCAGCAGGAGTTTCCCTCACTCCAAACCCAACTCATTTTGAAGGCCCTCCAACTTTTTATCTTTGTGCTTAACAACACGTGTTGTTAAAGCTGTCTCTCAAAAGACTAGGATTCCCTTCAAAGGGGGATGCCTCCTGGTCCGAAGACTACCTTTGCTCAGTTGTAATACCTGTGTCATCTCTGCAAAATCCAGGATTTACTATAAGCTGCCTGACCAAACAGTCTGAACCCGATGACTTTAACTGTTGAGTTTTAACAGGGATGCTAAGCTGTAACGTGATGTAACAGGCATATCTAAGGCCAAGCCGTTCCTCTCCTGGCTGTTGCTCTGGTGCAATCAGTTTCTTGTGCTCCTATAAATTGTGCTTTGGTGAGTAATTTGCAGGCAAGACATTAGGAAGTGAGGAAATTCAACTATTGAAGGTTGTAAATAGTTTGTTTTTCCTCAGTTGAACGGAGAAAACCCAGTAAAAGCTGGTTCCAAGAGGCCAGCTACGTTTCGTCTCGAGGCAGCTCTTGACATTTCCTGGAGCAGGAAAATAATCTGTCTGTAAGGGAAGGAGGACAGATTTGCCGAGCAGCTTCAGGTTCTTGAGTATGTCCTTGCAGCTTAGACTCCTCAGCACCAACCCTCCTCGGAGAACATGTGCTGCTGCTTCATTATTTCAGGGCCTCAATTTGACCTGCTCAGGGAACAAAGGTTTAAATGCCCAGATTTCACTGCAGCACAGGATGAGAATCATCCGTATTTTAACACAAACATGTAACGACTTTTAAATTACATTCATATTAGGAAGTTCGTCGCATCATCACAGAACTATCTGAACTGCCAAATATTCCATCCCAAACCAGCCTTAATTTGAGTTTGACAACTTCTGCTTGGAGCTAATTTTTTTTTTTTTTTAAAACCCTCTTCACACCTTGTCCGACAACAGTGAGTTCATTGTTTTTTTTTTATGTGGGAGGATGATTCCCCCCACCCCGTCTCGAACCCCCCTGTTAGGCTGCTGGATGCGATCGACTGGCATTACCAAACAATGCCCATGCAAAGAATGACATAAGGATTGGAAAGAGGATTTGTGAAGACTGAAACAGTGGACCACCCTCCCCCCCTCATCTCCTCGGTACGCCGTTCACTGAGGATTATATCTAAACCTAGCAGGACATTCTCCTCACTGAAAAATAATACAGTGTCAGATCACACTTGACAGTCCAACTTTGGGCGGAATCACGACTGCGGAGACTAGAAAAGGGGGCAGAGATATGGCCGGCAGGAGATGAGAGAGTGAAAGCGTGATAGCAGACCAACTAGTAGGTAACTTTTTTTTTCTGCTCCTCCTCGTCTGCTGTGCTTTGGTGGATGTAACTGTATCCCTTCAGACAATGCCATCCACTCAGCTGATGGATTATAATCATGTCTGATTTGGCAATCGTCTCGCTGAGTCAGACTGTTTGTAAATGTGACATTCATACCTCTGACAATTACTTGGCATGGCTGCGCTGCTCTCCAGATGTGTTTATATAAGATTAATGTTTAGAGATGGTGGCGGTGGGGTCTCTGAAATTCTCTCTGTTGGTTTGAAATGTGTGGTGTTACTGGACTGTGGACTCTTTCTTTGGGTTGACGGTGATGACTCTGCCCATGGAGGAAACTCTGATTGCTTCCATAACAGTCCTGTGTTGATGCACAGGAGCTAAAATAGACTTTGAATGATGATTATTAGCAGTTGATAGGTGTTTATTGAAGAGCTTTTTGCCCGTTCAAAGATATTATCTTTTTTTTTAAGGTGACTGTTCTAAATATTAAATTTACTCTGATGGATGTGTACATTCGTAAGTATAAGAATAGTATTGCAATAATATAGCATTAATGAATGTCAGCTTTACAAGGTTATCATACCAATGTTGGTTGTTGGATCCGTCTAGAATAAATATCTGACTTTGTATTGGATGGATAGCCATGACACTTCATGCAAACTTTGTTGATTCTCTAACTTTTAATCTTGTGCCACTTCAAGGTGGCAATGTTTGTTTTTTTAGTGAAAATATCCCAACAGCGATTGGAGGCATTGCCATGAAATTGGTCACGTTAATACTGCCGAGAGGATGAATCCTATAATGATTTTAGTGATCCCTGATTTTTTTCATCTAGTCCCACCAGCTGGTTAAAAATTCTAACGTATCCAGTGAATATCTCAACATTAATATCATGCAGGCCATCATCAGTACAGACTTTTATAGTAACTTAGGTAATACTTTTGTTGTTTGACCAAATACCCGTAAAGGAACGATAGTCCCATCGCCTCAAGATGAATTTTAAATGTAAGGCTAAGTAGAAATTAATGACGGTTACATGGAAAAATTAAGATGTGGACATGCTGAACAGTATATCTGCCAAACATCTTCTACACATTGATCCCAATGGCTGTTCCATTGGTGTGTAAATGGTCATGTGAATGGTTATTGCTCCTGATGAGCAGGTGGTGCCTTGCATGGATCCAAGCGAGCTGGTATTAAAAGGTCATGTCAAACGTTACAGAGCACTGATTGGTCAATGCCCGGCACACCTGGAGTATCCTCCACAGCACAAATCAATGGCCGACACACTCAAACAGCGAAACTACTTTAGTGACCATAACTTTTTTTTTGTTTTTATTGTGGCTGCTATGTTGAGGAGTTACAGATGTTCCTGTCTTTGATAGCTGATGAGAGGATCACGAGAGGTGTGCATCACGTTCAAGACTACGCCATGGCTATTTCACATGGCGCCCATCTACCCTGTGGAGGTACCATCCCGCAGTGGAAAAAGTAGCCAATACCAAGCCGAGTGGAGTCGAGTCGAGTAGAGCCGGTACCACGCAGTGGAAATGTGGCTAAAGATGGCGTCGTGCCCCACAAGTGTGTGCTTTTAAAGAGTGACCCGGCGTTACTTAAACAAAACAGCTGTGACATATAACACAGCATTGACAGCTTCTAGTGCAACATTTTAGTTTACCTTAAACAACATGGCAACAACAATCACTTTCCTTCCCTTTTACATGACAGGAGATCTCTCATGCTGTCCCCGCAATGTGAAGACATTTTCAGTTGATTTCTTCTTTGAGTTTGAGTTTCTGTCCTTTCCCGCCGCCTTGCTGGCTCGTGTGTTTACTTGTACAGATGTCAGTGTTAGTGTCGTCTCCACTGGTGGCTCAGACGTGGAACTAACTGGGCTCCCACCACGTCTTTGTAGCGTTTATACAGAATGGAGAGGTGTAGTAAAGGCGCAACCTTGAGCGAGATGTGTAAAAGAGACTTATGATTGAATGGCTTGTTAAAAGGTGACGGTGACAAGCTCGGCGTTTCATTTTCCGACTCTCAGCAAACTGGAAAAAGCATGCAGTGCTCAGTGCAGAATAAAATGCTCAGCACCTTGTCTGTCAGGTGCTCGTTTATGGCGTACACACAGTGGTCCCAGTGAAAACGCTGGCCTCAGGAATAAAATGGTTTGGACGACACAGCCTTCTTCTAAGGATTTAGCCACTAACTAACTCCTATCAAGCCCAGACCCACAGCAGTCAGTCGCAGATGGTCAGGCAGCCAGGGGCCACGTAGCTCCTCATTCTTTGCCTCATTAATCAGCTATATCTCTGCCTTTATCAGCAACTCCATCTTTAGTTGTATTTAGATTTCCATTTCGAGGATGATTACAGATTACATCTCTTGAGATTTGTCTTCATTTCCTGTTTAGCCATCACCTGCTATGTTTGGGTTGCCTGCAGTTATGCTTCTCTACTTCCCCAAAGAACCAAAACCAAATACTCTAATGGCATTTCTGTGGTTAGCCCTTTTCATCCCTCATCTTCTTTAAACAATAAAGTGAGCCACCCACAATGGCAACAAGGTGAGTCCTCACCAGCCATGGGAGAAAAAATGCTTTGTTAAGATAGTCTTAAACAATCCTGTGCCTTCATATTTGACAAATCAGTTTAAGAGCTAAAGGTGCATCATTAACCAACACTGAATACTGTGCAGGCCAGCCCGTGCTAAATGATGTTTAAGCTTGTATTCTCCCAGAAGTAAACCCATCTCTTCATCTGTTTCCATAGGCAGGATGACAAACCAGTCGACAGCTAACCAATCCAACACGAATAAAGTGAAGGAGAAAGAAGACAACCAGCGAGATGACAAGACAGAAATTGCGTATAAAAATGCCGGCCACCGTAGCCACAAAGCCCACAACCTGCTGCTGGGACTCACTGTTATGGGTATGCATGGGCTGGGAAGTTCAGGCTATATATCCTTATATTATGTATGTGTGTGATAATCTGCAGTCATCAGTGAACGTTGGATTTGTGTTGTTAAAAATAGAGTGAATGTTATGAATGTCAAGAAACATTTGGAAAAACCTAACTTCATTTTTTAACATTACAAGCCTCCACATTCTTCACTGATTGAATATAATTCAATTTGAGGTCAGTTTTATTGCTTTAAAAAAATTGCCATTTGTAATGCAGCAGCTATAAACAAGCACAATCTTAGATGTACAGACCCTGTGATCGTTTTCCCATGAGACATACTAGGCTTGTTGTTGTCTTTAGTCTGCTTCTGTAAACACTTTGGTATGTCTCTGCATTGCTGTGTTCTTTGTCAAAAAAAAGCTCCTGCAAAGTCAAGAAGTGTTTTATTTTTGTCTGTCATTTGTCACCCAAATTTAAACTCGGATTTAAGCTTGTTTACATTACAGTAGGTGGTTCTCATTAGTCAGAGATCTCGTACATGTCAGATGTAAAACAAGACTTTTTTGGGGGGGGGGAGAGAAGTCCTTTAGGACGGTGAGTACTCAAAAAAAAAACCTACTGTTGATCTACTGTATGGTGTCTGAAGGCCAGTACCAGTTAGATATATCACATATTTGGTAATGATATTTATATTTGTTCCAATTTCATTATCTTTACATTTAAGCAAGAACACAAATAAATGGGTAAGTGTTCAGGACTTTATGGGAATCTATACTCCCTACTGAAACCTAAACTAATGCTCCACTCTTTGAGGTAAGGGAACTTTTTAAAATGGTTTTACAAACTATTTTTGATCCAATATGCAAAGTTATTCTATGTTAAAACAACACTTTATTATTTTGGTCCAAAAACTTGACATCGTCAATATTGGTTCCCCAAGAATTACACAGAACATTAAACACATTCTTGTCTCCTGTCCTCAGGCGTTGTCATGGGAGCGGTGTTTGGGATGCTGCTGCGGTACATGAAGGTGAAGGACAGCGCCGCCCTAACTATGGTTTCCTTCCCTGGAGAGATCCTCATGAGGATGCTGAAGATGCTCATCCTGCCTCTAATCATCTCCAGTCTCATCACAGGTGTGCCACTACACACATTTAGATACATATTATTTAGAAGTAATGTACAGTGATCCATGGCCTGTGTGTGTTTTACATGTCTATAAATATGGAGCATTCATGGCCTCTAGGAGATGAATTCTAATAATTTGGTTCACTAAATTCTTGTCTTTTTTCAAATTGGTGATGGTGAGTGAAAACGTTGACGGCCATTTTCCTCTTTCAGGGCTGGCTGGTCTAGACGCCCGCTCCAGTGGCAGGATGGGTAGTAGAGCCATGGTGTACTACATGACCACCACTATCATTGCTGCCATCCTCGGGGTCATCCTGGTGTTGGGGATTCACCCGGGGAACCCCAAACTGAGGGGAGGAGCCACATCAAGCACAGCTCCAACGAAGAACCAGGAGGTCAGCAGTCTGGACGCCTTCCTCGACCTGATCAGAAACCTCTTCCCTGAAAACCTGGTGCAGGCCTGCCTCCAACAGGTAGGCTCTGGTAGCATTTGAAACATCTTTGGAACTGTTATATTAGTAGGCCTGGAGCTTTTGATCATATCTTCATCATCAGGGGAGGTTTCTAAGGTCATCAATCAACTTAGGAGGTTAGATTTTGAGTTAGCATGGATGAGAAGTCCTTCAATATGGGCAACTTCTAGACCATGATGATATGATCTGATCTACAGTACAGACGTCTGTACAAGGTATTAGTGAGCAGACTGACAGGATGAAAGAGCTGCAGACAGTTGTTAATGATTCTCTAGAGAAGCAGGTTGTCCTTCAAACTCTACAATGTTTTCTACATGTGTTTAACTCAAAGTGGCTCCAAAATGACCAAATGGCTACGGTTGACTTTTTAATCCAGAGTCTAAAAAGTGGATTTATAATTCAGATAACTCTTATCTCGTCTTGTCTTATGTCTTGTCTTGTCTTGTCTTATGTCCTATTTTTAGTCTTGTCTCGTCTTGTCTTGTCTTATGTCCTATCTTTTGTCTTGTCTTGTCTTGTCTTATGATAACATAGCATATCACTTGGTCGTTATTGTATACATCAATACTCTAATAATCTAGAACGGTAGTAGAACACAAGACTAAACACCCCTACACATGTTCAGCTGGCCTGACCAAAGCGCCACCCCTACAGAGAGTTTTGTGGAAATCCGTCCAGTTTTTTCCGTAATGCTGCAAACAATCAACCAACCAGCCAACAAAACAAATGGACATGAGTGAAAACTTGATAATATCTATATGGTTAAATAACAAAAAATATAAAAGGAATAATAATCCTGATAAGATGTCACACATGTAGATATTTGTGTTGTGTATTTTAATTTTCTGTCTGAATGTCCAGTTACTGTAACGGTCAGCCGGCTGATGGTGGAGACGAGTCTGTAGACGGCTACTGTTTATCCAAGCTGATCATTTTTAAACCATAACCAAACCATTTTAATCCACGTCTCAATCATGATGTGACGGTTGCCTTCTTCTGTCCATATCCTCCCCCTCTCTCTCCCCCTCTCTCTCCCCCTCTCTCTCTCTGTTATGCGTGTGTCTGACTGATTAGAAGCAGTGTCTGTGTTGGACTGGGTGAAGGTCAGGCCTTCTGCTGCTGCTGCTAATCTGTTTACATCTGTATTGTTATTTACCACAGTAAGACACTGCTGAGCACCAGCTTACAGACTCAATCTTCTTCTTCCTGTGGTGTTTTTTTCTTCTTTTTCTTTCTTCTCTCTTCCGTCTGCCTCCCTGTTTTACTGCTTCTTTTGTTTGCACTCATCAGGGATTCATTGAATCTTAAAAGGCATAATTACTTCTGCAGGAAGGATTCGCCCTTCCCCTCCTCACCCTTTTCTTCCCCCTCAGTTGTCTTTATGTGAGAATCTCTTGTTCTCTGTTCCGCCTTTCATTTAAACACAAATCTTTATTGTTTGGGCCGCTGCCAAGCTTTAGTTTGCTCACACATAGTATGAGTTACAAAAATCAGGGTTTTGTTATGTGAGCCGGAATCGTGTTAGTTCTGTTTGAACCCCAATCAATCAATCAATCAATCAATCGGAATGTAATTCTGTCCCTCCAGATTCAGACGGTGCTGAACAAGGTGCCGGTTGCAGCACCGAACCAAACTGAGCTGATATTAGAGACCAAGAAGAACCTGGAATACAAATGGGGCATGAACGTCCTCGGTGAGTTGAAGACAGCTGATGTTTGCTGCTTTAAATTGAGAAGTACAGGACATCCAATATTTGCATTATTTGCACTCGTTTTTTTGTGCAATCGTAGGAAAAGTAGGAAATTTAAAAGCCCTTTGTACACACTGAACAAACAAACAAACAAACAAACAAACTCATCCTCTGCTTGGAGGGCAAGGAGCCCCCGGAGGTCATGTTGTCTCCCCAATTTGCAGATGTTTTCATTTGATTTTCCTCTTTGACTCAGCTGCTAACTTCTGCTGGTTGCTTTTAAAATCTCTCAGTCGTGGGTCACACAGGAAATGCCTCAAGAAAACAACAACAACAACAACAACAACAAATGATGTTTATACAAAAGGGCGATGAGCAATAAAGGCGCAGTAGTCCAACCTATATCAAATAGTATAAACTAGCAATTTTAATTGTTCAAATTATTTTTGATTTAATGCAACTAAGTTGAATTCTGTTTATTTTTCAGGTCCACATGTTGTTTAAATCCAGTTTTAATTCCAAGAATGATAATAAATATGTAGTTAAAGCAAGAAAATAAGAGTATGAACAAAATCAGACATTTTAATATGACTTATTTCAGATTAAACTGAACTGAACTAATTGGAGACAACGCTTCCTGAGCGTACTCTTTTTTCTGCAGACGCAGATTCAGAGCTGTTGCTATCTTCGCTCAAGTGTATCTATATTTCCTTACACCTCTGACTGATGTGCTGTTTCGTGTCTTCCTCAAGGCTTGATTGGCTTCTTCATCACCTTTGGCATCTGCATGGGCAGGATGGGCGAGCGTGGGAAGGTCATGTGCGACTTCTTCAGCATCCTTAACGAGATCATCATGACGATGGTTTCCCTGATCATGTGGTCAGTGACTTTTATCCCCCCCCCTTGTGTGTGTTTTTGCGTTTGTGAGCGCGCACAACATGCGTCTGTTTCTGCTCACGCAGCCAACGGCTGCATTGCTTTGACATTGTGGAGATACCACACACAGAGGTCAGTGACAGTGATGGATAATGGTGGGAAGGGTAGGAGGGGTAAGGAAGAGGAAAATAGAGTGAGTGTGTTTGTGAAGGACACGGACAGATGGGAAAAAGAGGGAGCGAAAGAAAAGAGGGCTTCCCTGGCACTTTCTGGAGTCTGTGGTATGCCGGGGGAGTAGCAGGAGCCCGCAACAATATTGTGGGCTCCCAAGGGAGCCGGGGTGGAAGATCTCCAGAATGTAATGGATCCACCGACGGCAGAGGAGCCACTTGGCAGCAGAGCAGAAAGCAGATGCAGGTGGGAGGGACAGTGGGGATGTGGAAAGATGCATGTGAGAGCATGTCTTCAGAGAGCGCTGCACGCCTTGAGGCTTCGCAGGCGACCCGGGATAGTCGCACAAAAAAGGAGAGACTAGTGGCTCCTAAAGGGAGGGGAAGGGGGGGGGGGGGAGCAGGGTAGGCGGTTGGAAGACAAACAGCAGGATGCTTGTCTTGCAGCTCTCCCGGGCCATCTTACACGTACAGCTGGACACCAAAGGAATTGTGTCCTTGTTCGTATCCCTCACAAAGTATAAACAGATTACTCACGGGCCGGTGCAGCCAGCCAAACACGGAGCCCAGTGTATACAAAAAACACGTATCATACAGGGAGCTCATCCATCAAATCATACACACGGCAGCACTCCACCAAACAACTGTCACCGAATGCCAGGCTCGAGGCTGAGCACACAGCTGACCGCCGTCGGGATGAGAGCTGCGAGGGATCGGATGTAGAGCAACACAGATTTGATTGTGTCCCACAGCCGTCTGTGTTCACCAAGCGGGAACAACTGCACTGGAAACCAGAGATCCAAGAATGTGTCATGACCTCATGTGGTGAAAACCGCTCCTTTGACCGTGATAAAGATCAATTAGGTGTTTGGGTGACATGTCACAGACTTAATTGGAATTGCTGGGGGTTTTTTTTTTTTTTTTTTTGCTAACTAAGTCTTAAAGTGCTTCATGTGTTGCTCACATTTCTGGAGCAAAGACCATGTTGTATGTCTGGTGTGTTTTGTTGCTCAGAGCATTTAAACAACATTTAAAACCACTAAAATATTACTTTGCAACCAAATATTAACATGAAAACACAGTTAAACTGATAAATGCATCCAGGTGCAAATGTGTGTAATCAATTATTTTAATCGATTATTCTGCCAGTTTCTTTCTCAGTTAATCGTTTAGTTTATAAAGAGTCATAAACAAAAATACTCGATTAGTCATTACATGTTTGATCCCTTCTAAATAATTTTTAAAAAAGTTCAAGTTAAGTTGAAGGTTTTTTTATTTTCCACAATATTTATATCTCAATATTCTATGATTATATATAATTATTCACTAAACAGAAGAATACAGATTTATTGATTGTCTGGGCTGATGAAAAGAAAGATAAATATACATATTAGAGCGTATTTCTTATAGAGATGAATAAATACAGGCCCTCAGAAGGCCCTGAGGAATTCCAGCTCTGACGTTCCTGACTCTGTGTTCAGGTACTCTCCTGTTGGCATCGCCTCTCTGATTGCGGGGAAGATTGCGGCCATCGGAGACCTGGAGGTGATGGCCAGGCAGCTGGGTCTGTACATGGTGACCGTCGTCGTGGGCCTGGTGATCCACGGCGGTTTGATCCTGCCAGCTATATTTTTCGCCATCACCAGAAAAAACCCCTTCACTTTCTACTCTGGAATCTTCCAGGCTTGGATCACAGCTTTGGGCACCGCCAGCAGGTAGGACAGCCTACAGGAAGCGTGCGTGTGCGTGTGCGTGTGTGTGTGCGTCCTCTGTTTGGGCATGTGTTTAGCACATGTGTGTCACATGTCTCTTTTACAGCATCTCCTCCTGGAGCAGCTGCTGTAGTTGCTGTGATTGATCGGCGTGGCCTGCTCCTCGCCTCCAGCTACTCGGGGTTAAATCTGAAAGAGCTCAAGGCAAAATTCCGTATTTACACGAATGAACTGATAAATCAGGACAGCTTAGCCAAATGTGGGTAAGCAGAGGCTATCATAGACACGTCCATGTCAGACAGATCCCGTGTTGTAAATGTCTGAACCTTCGGATTAGTCGCCACCGGCCAAACCGGCCTCGCTGTATCCCGCCTCACTTGGCTCGGAGCGGCTTGCCTGGGATTCTGCGTTGCTGCTTAAACCAACTGTCATTTTGGCACATTACTGAGGCTTTAGTGAATATGGGTAATCCTATCAACATTTCCTCTAATTATATTATGACCCAAGCTTAGCAGAGCCTGGAATCAAATTCCTTTAATTCACATGGTGGAGGATTGCAGCGGCGGCGGCGGCAGCGACCTGCGCCAGCTGTCCGGAGGAGGCTCGAATATCTGCTGCTTTTATTCCTGTACCCCCCTCACCTCCCTGCTCACCTCCCTGCTCACCTCTGCCCTGTCTTTCACCACCTGTCCACCTATTTTATGTCCTCCAGCACACACTTCACTCCTGCTCTTTGTACGTCTGCACCATGTTTTCTGACTGCCCTTTCTTCTCTCAGTGCAGGGACATTACCCGTCACCTTCCGCTGCCTGGAGGAGAATCTGAAGATTGATAAGCGCGTGACTCGCTTCGTGCTCCCCATAGGCGCCACCATTAACATGGACGGCACCGCACTGTACGAGGCGGTGGCAGCCATCTTTATCGCCCAGATGAATGACATCACGCTTGACAGCGGACAGATCGTTACGGTCAGGTAAAGGCCTCTCTACACACAAGTGGTTGGATTGGTGAGAATAAACGGCAAAAAAAAAAGTAGATAAAATACAAAAAATAAAGACTTAATTTCAGGAGAAAATGTCTTAATACTAGTTAAATTATTTGTCCATGCAGCAAAATAATTTTTACTTGTCAAGAAATCTTAAAATAAGTTGGTTCGGTCTAGAAATAATTGGCTAATAACTTTTACAACAAGATAATTTTACATCTTCGTAAATAAAGAATAGAATCCACACACACACAGATGCTGTGTTCCAAATCACATACTTCTGTTAGTATACTCAAATGCAGTATACTGCAAGTAAATATATATATATTTATATGTTGGCCGTAATTTTCGCAAACTTGATAAGTCTTTTAAGCCCCTCCCCTTCCTGCTACGTTGCCAGGATGGCGACCATAGAGTGTGAGAAGTGTCCATCGTTACACAATCAATTCATGTGTCGTTTAGAGTATTACCATAGTATACTGCATTTTGACATACTTAGTAGTGTGAACACACTTATACACTCAGGCCAGGTTGAGTATGGAAGTATGTGATTAGGACCACAGTAATAGATTACTGTTAGGAAAGTACATCTTAAATCAGTGGTATGCTGACTGTTCTAGCTTCTCCAGAGAGATAAGAGGCCATTATGTGTTGTAATATCCAAACGTTTGACCTTTGAACATTCAGTGAAGTTAAAAAAATGGACTCCTTATCTTGTAATTATGAGATCAGAATCTTGTAATAATGACAACCCATGGCACAATGTTGGATTTATCCTGTTTCTCTTTCTTTCTTCGTATGTAAAATTGTTAAATATTAATATTACATAATGTGGACGGCATCAATATTATTTTTCCAGTACAGTGCAGGCATCTGAAGTCAATGGGATTGTTGAGGAAGTCTGACCCGCTGGATGTTGCTCACTTCCTGCAGCAACAGTTAAACCAATACAGGATGTCTCTTGGATATAAATTCATGCTTTTGAAATGCGTCCCAGCTGCCTTGGTGGTGTCACAAACAACTGTCTGTTACCTGCTTTAGAATAGAGATCCTGAAGGAGGCACTGCCTCTGCCTGTAATTACTTTAAAATCTACTGATAATTAAATCTGATTTCTCATTTCTGAGGTTTTAGCAAAACCTTCATGTCTAATTGGAACCAGGATCAGACTCTGCTTGTTGTGGCTGCCAGTTATATGTTGCTCAGCACTTTGAAGCTCATTATATGTCTTTCATTAGGGGCTGGTTTCCAAAAATGTAATGTTCAGAATTTCTGCGTGACTATTGTTCTGAAATAAGATCCATATGAGGTGCGTAAATCTCTTGAATGTTCCACTTGATCTCTAAGTGGGGATTTAATTAGCACTTTTTGCTAAAGACCATTAGGAAGTAATGGAGTTGTTTGAGATCCGATAAACAGCATGATGCAGTAAACATCACGATTTAGACCAGTGTCCAAACTGGCCTGCAGTCACATCTCACAATAACAGGCTGTGATTAATCATTAATCACAATAACAGGCTGTGATTAATCAGGATTAATCATTAATCACAATAACAGGCTGTGATTAGTCATGATTAATCATTGATCACAATAACAGGCTGTGATTAATGATTAATCATGATTAATCACAATAACAGGCTGTGATTAATCATGATTAATCATTAATCACAATAACAGGCTGTGATTAATTTATGATTAATCATCAATCACAATAACAGCCTGTGATTAATCATGATTAATCATTGATCACAATAACAGCTCTGTGATTAATTTATGATTAATAAAAAATTAAAATACTAGTATTTACTTGTACTTTTGGGGGGAGTTCAAACAAATAATGACACGTTGGTTATAGAGATCCAAATTGTTTTGTTTTTTAACTTTATAACATCTCAGCTTAGTTTTTATGATTTATTTTTCATTTATTTTTTTTGCCCACAGCATCCATAATGAATTGCAGACTTAATTAGCAAACCACCACATGAACAACAGTTACAGAGTAATGCCAGCTTCAAAGTGATGTTATTTACGGAGTAAAATCCCACCCAGAATCTCCTGCCAACAGTGACACTTTCTTTCCCTTTTCACTGCGAACCATTCATGACTTTTGGAGACAACAGTTCCTGTCGAGGGTGTCTGGTATGATGATCGCCCGAGGTGATCTGGATAACGCCTCGAAGCCTCTGGTCTTTGCAATGCAAGAAATTATAGATTGAAAGTCTGTGGACTTGTGAAAATGCCTTAGCAAACAGCTAAATCTGTCAGGTCATTTCTGAAAACGGGTGTGTTGTCATCCTTTCTTCCCCAGTATGACTGCCACTCTGGCCAGTGTTGGAGCTGCCAGTATTCCCAGTGCTGGACTGGTCACCATGCTGCTGATCCTGACGGCCGTGGGCCTCCCTACTCAGGACATCAGCCTGCTCATTGCTGTCGACTGGCTGCTGTGAGTCAGGTGTCTGATAGGTGGAGTGTGTATATTTGTGAGAGGGGTTGGTGTTTTTCAGCTCTTGGAGGCTGTTGCACTCACTGACACACTGTTTGTCCACCCAGTGACAGAATGCGTACCTCCATTAATGTGGTGGGGGACTCATTCGGCGCCGGCATCGTGGACCACTTGTCGAAGGCAGAGCTCGCGGAACTTGACGCAGCAGAAATGCAAATGCTCCCACTGGAGGGGGAGCTCGATTTCATCCCTCCGCCGCCGATCCTCACCGAGATGGACCTGATCGACCCTTTCAAACCGCCCGAGCTGCCACCTCGCTCCCCTCGCCCGCCCAAACAAAACCACCATGGCCACGTTCTCTCCCAGTCCCACTCCATCACTTACTCACCGTCTCGTTCTGTCCGATCTCCATCACCACACTCCATCCGCTCTCCCTCTCCGCGCTCCGTCTGCTCCCATTCCCCCCGGCCTTACCGAACTCATTCACCTCGCCTCCTCCACAGGACGGAGCCGGGCTACTGCTCCCTGCCCAGCCATGATAACCAGGTATGTACCCACTGCTTCTTCTTCTTCTGGTTCTAATGTGACATTATACATGTGAGGAACATGTATAATTTCATAACGATACAGGTTAGCTTTGAAGAAATGCACCATGTTTTTGGAGATTGGCCTGATGATTCACTGATCAGTAATGAGAACCTACAGTAGACACCTCAATCATCCACATATCCTGAGGGCATTCAGTTATTCTTTAGGTTATGTTTTCATGTGTTGGTTTGTTTGTTTGTTAGCAGGATTACACAAACTCTGCTGGACAGACTCCCACTAAACTTGTTGGAATGATGCAACACGGCACAGGAAAAAACCTGTTGAATTTTGATGTATATGCAAATAAAGGGGTGGATACAGGAAACTTATCAGGAAACATTCCTTAACATTACGAGCATTTCAACATTTTCCCACATTATGCAAAGATTACTGAACTGAGTTCTATGAAAGATTGTCAAGCAAGAACCCATTACAGTTTGGTACAGGTCCAGATAGAGGGGTAGAACCAGGAGCTTTTATATTTCTACTCGGGTTTGCAAAGATGTTTTCCTGTTTTCTTTAAATCATAATGTAAAAAGTCAGATATTTATGGTGTTGATATCTATGAGTGTATAATGTGGTGCAGATCCAGACAATTGTCCCTCTGCCCAATCAAAATCTAATATTTGTAAGGGCTGATTTTAGGATTGTTCAGCCTTGGTTGATTTATGCGAAGAATCTTGACATCAACAAGATAATCATAGATAATATTGAACTCAGCTCATGTTTGTATCCTCTTATTGCTAATATTTTAAGTTTGAGCACCAGACTCATGTCCACCTGGGATACGTGGATGATTTGGTTCTCTGTGTGTTCTCAGGTAATATTATTAAAGCACTGGTCTCTCCATACTGTGATGTTTTCCTTCAACATTTAGCTCATGGTGAAATTCTCTTTTAGAATCAGCCTCATGCCCTCCATGTTCTCATGCTGTGTCTTTGCCCTCTCAGATTCCCACGCTGCCTCGCTGCTACAGAGAGAGGGACAGGGACAGGGAGCGGGAGAGGCTGAGGCGAGAGAGTGAAACCGAGGAGGAGGAGGAGAGAGACAGGGTTCTGGGCGAACTAAGCGACGGCGAGGAGAGCGACGACACCGCTTACGATCGGAGGCACACCATCCCACTGTCCGACCTGCCGTGATTGGTCGATTAGGTTCCCCACTACAGTGGAGGTTCACAGTGGAATTTATTGCTATTTTGAGTTCACAGCTCCAACAGAACTGTTCTATAAGTGATCAATAACCGTACTTTGAGCGAGATATTAAAGTGTTGCGATGGCAGCATCCTGTAACCTTCTGCAGAAGGGCCCTTAAAATCAGGCGGGAGACTTTGCTCTTTGTTTTCCCTGCAGAAAGGAGCAGAAACAGTAAAAAGTATTTTCCCTAGTTTGCTTCCTTTTTTAACTCCATCACTGTCTTGACTCGTCATTCCATAACTTAAAATGCTCCTGTGTGTCTGAACTTCCTTACATTTGCCTGATAGGTGAGAAACTTAAAGTCTGCTATTTATGAGAATCGTATCTTGATGTTGAGGCCATCTTTTACGCACAGTCATGAATATTTTAACATCTGAACCTCGACCTCGACTCTTTCTCCTCTTCTTTTATTCCACTGACAGGAAGAGAGAGAGATTTTTACATTTAAAGGAACAGTGTCACATTTTTTAGGAATGTGCTTATTCTCTATGCTAAAATATATATAATCTGTTTCCCTCTATTTCAAGCCTTTATGCTAAGCTAAGTTAACCGGCTGCTAACTGGGGCTCCATACTTACCATACCATTAATGAGAATATTTTCCCAGAATGTCCAACTACTCCTTTAAACAACCTCAAGAATACCAGCAGGTTCATGTAAATGACATCATCCTTATGAATTCCATCCTCCTCCTCGGTGCCTCCTCCTCCTCCTCCCTCATCACCTCGTTTTTCCCTGCTGACAGCGGCCACTCTTGATGTTAATATTGTCTATATCATCTATGGTTTGTCTTTTCTCGTTGTGGTCTGGTGTCTGAACTGATGAGCCGTAGGTAAGATTTTGATTTTGTTGTATGTTTAAATATTAGTTATTTCTCTTTTATCACTCTGAGATTTTGATTTCTGTAAAATAACTTCATCAGTCGCTTTTTATTTTAAACTGCCTCCCTGCATCCTTACGTCTTCACTCAGATTCACAGGTCCAGCTCTTGTGTATATTGTATCTAATAAATTCTTGGAGATTTATTTAAAATAACTGCAGTTATTTTGTGCGTTCTCTGCTGCTTTAAGTAACTTGTACAATCTGTGGAGGGATTTGCAACCCAAAGGGGACACGTGTCACTGTTTGGTGACTAAAGACTTAGGAAAAAAATCCTGCAGACAAAGATATTACTTGATGGGAAAAGTTGCAACAGACACACACACGACACATGAGGCTCCACTCACGCATTGATGAGGCAGAGATACCGGCACACTTAATCCTCTCAAAGAAGAGTTAGAGATGAGTGGGAGAGAGTGAGGGATGGGAGAGGAATGGGAGGGTGCCAGATGGCCAGAGAGACGTCAATCCTTTTCATTCTTCCCAGACAGCATAAGGGCACTGTGGGTAACTGCTAGCAGGGCTGAGGTTAGCTTTGAGTCGCTGCACGTCACATGGGACAGTGGAGTTAGGTGAAGGGAGATGCTGCAGGTCGGTGCTGAAAAATCTCAGGGTGTGTTTGGAAATGTGTGAAATTCAGACGCTGCTGCTGCTGGTCTGTAGATGAAACACTAATCTGTCCTGTAGCATGGGAGAGAGCTGCCCCTTCAACACATGACATGAGGATATCACACCATCTGAGGCGATGGGTGGAGGGGTGGGGTCAGGAATTTAATCACTGCAGCCGTGTGTGTGTGTGTGTGTGTGTGTGTGTGTGTGTGTGTGTGTGTGTGTGTGTGTGTGTGTGTGTGTGTGTGTGTGTGTGAGGGGGATATGAGGAGCATCATCTGCTCCAAAACTCCATCTACTTTCTTTACTTTAGCTCAACTCAAACATATTCTTGACTCTGGTTGTGATTATCGAGGCTAAACAATCAGATTTTAACCCCCAAAAATGTTCATCGATTCATTTATGAGTCATTTTAATCTCTGAAAAGAAGCTTCAATTTATTATTTTAATTTTCTATCTTTTAATCTGCTGTAAAATGGCTGAAATGTTTTTTTTTTTTTACAAATGTCTGTGGAGGCTAATGACATTGATTGACTTTCAAAATAAGAGGCTCTTAGAGTCATTTTTTAGTTCAAATATATCTTAAAGGAACAGTTGACCCAAAAATGAAAATTCAGTCTAAATGTCTAAATTAATGGTGTTATTGATTTATGATGACTGTGGTAAAAATGATCAATCAATTGATTACTGAGCAAACCTAAACCTAAAAGACACTTTGTGTATGCAGAGATCTGAAAATAATGTTTTTTTTAAATATGTAACATTGATGCAACTGCATAACAGCTTCAGCTGCAACCAGCTTGGTTTAATAATAATTCAGTTCATCCTTGCAGTGATGTGTAACCCATTCAGAAATAATTCATATCATGTTCCCCCCACCCCCCTGCACAGACACGAAACACAGCAAAGTCTTTGTTTGGATAAGAGGAACTAAAACAACATAAGTCATCTGGATCATACAGCGCAAATGAATAAGAGCAAAGATGTTTGTGTTTGGTTTCTGTGAAGTTGTTTTTATGTCACATCATGTTACTGTAAATGAAATCTGCTGGCAGGAGGAGCCAGACAGATGCTTTGATTGTGCAGTGATGTCATCGTAAAACACAGTCTGACATCTAGAGGCAGGATCACTCATCACATGGAGCAGAGGGCAGCAGATTTACCACACAATCTGTACTCGTCTGACTAAGAATAAAGTCAAAATTTCTCAATGAAAATCCTACTGAGGTCACAGAATCTGATGAGTCACAGAATCAGGTCCAACACTGGTTCACTGATTTGTTGCTTTTGGGCGACTATATCAATAGAAACTACATTAAAATTACTACAGGTTCTGCACCATCTCACATCATATCCTGTGAGCCCACTGAGGCATTGAGATTTGAGATTTTGGCCTCTATAAATCAAACTTGTCTATATACTGTATTATACAGCATACTGTGTTGTCATATATCCCACCTCTGCATCTCCACGTGTGACCACTCGGGATCAGATGTCACTTCCCTGCACAATATGCAAATTAGCACGTAAATCACTGGAACAAATGGACACGATGATTTTACACTGAGAAAGAAACAACATAATTTATTTTACAAATTTATAACAAGCCCAAAAATAAAGAATAAAGAAGCATTTCACAAAGTTTAGACCGTTTCATCTAACTTAATTTCTTAAAGGAGTCTGGATGCTGTTTACTTTGACGTGTACCATCAATTAAATATTGATCTTTCATAACTTTGGTTTAAATGGTGAAATCAGTTGAAACAAAGTGTCCAAACAGCTGCTAAATGTATGACACACAGTAGACAGGCTGTTGCAGTGATGCTGCGACAAACTGACACTTTTTATAAGGAAAAAAAACATAACATTTAATGCAGAATTTACAAGAAGGCACAAATTTTGTAGAATTTGCTGTGATAGTTTCACAAAGTTTACATTTCTCCCGACTGTCAAAACTGAGGGATTTTTTAAGGCAGTCTGGGTCTATAGCAGGAACCACGTGCTGCAGACAAGAGAAGGTAAAAGAGCCCAAACACCTCATTTTAACTACAGTGAACTGAATGGGAATCAGACGGCGTGTAACTCATTATGAAGTTGAGAACGTGGTCTTTCAATCTAGATTGGGACACATTAGCATTCACACTGCTAAAAGATCCTCTTGTGATCCGATCCCTCAGGACCAGGTTCATAATGTGAAGACAGATGGATGGCATAAAGGATTACTTCACATGAACGGAGAAGCATCAGGACATACACAGACTCACATATCATAGAATTAAAGCATTTATAGCAAATAGTTGCATAGTTAGATTTGGCAAAAATACGATGTTTCACTTTTAAATTTTAAATTTGGGAAACTTAAACTCATACTGGGATGTGGAGGTGGAGGGAGGTGGGCTGTATTTCTCTATGAATAGTCAGCTGGTGGCCAAACAGCCAATGAATGAGCCATCTACTCTGCATCATGTAAGACAGGAAGTTAACTGAGGTAAAGTTTTTCTAACGCCACAGTCACGAGTTTTAATTTAGGGATTGATGACGTCTCAGAAAGCCGTCCCTAACATCTCTGACCTGATATCAGCTTCCTCCACACATCTCTCCAGTTACACTGTGTAACTATGTAACATGCAAACTGGCCTTGGAGCTGCTGCAGCTTGAAGTCTGTCTGCGCCGCCGTCGGCCAATGAGCCAGGTCTTTGTTGTCCACCTCAGCGTGAGATCACAGCTGGGAATTTCTGCCATAACTCTGACAAGTGCAGGGAATCGACGCCTGCAACGTTTACTGTCCGAGCCTCAGCAGCATTGCAGCACGTCAGCCATCTTTGTGGTCGCACCGCGGCTACGGTGGCATCAGCAAACATCACGGGGATTATACAACTGCTGGAGTGTCTGTCCCTCATCCGTCCTGTTCTGACAGGCTCCTGTTCACTTTGGCTCCACTCTGTGCCTCTTGCTTAATTTTTCTTTTTATATTTGAGATTTTTGCATTGATGACTGCAAATGTAAAAAAACAACAACAAATCTGTCAAATATTCGTCTATCCAGACACGGGTCCATTTGTTATCCTTGACGGAGGTAATAAACCTGAATCTGCCTAAAGGGAGAGCAAAGTTTCCAATAAAGTGTATAATGATTGAATATTTACTGTACTTGAGTTTGAATTAAGGGTTTCTTTCAGGAAATTTTCCTTCTTTCGCTTTATTTGGTACCAATTTATATATAGATGATTAAAGATATTATTACGTAAATGAAAATTATTTACCCATAAAATTAAGTATTACCTGAAACTTCTATTATATGTCTATATATTTTATATTTTAATGACATATCCATGTCTATTTTATCTTATTTTTCTTCCCTATAATGAGGAAGAGGGCACAATATGCCACGTCTGGCGGCCATATTTGTTGACTGGAGTAAAGTAGTTAAAAATAACTTGATTGTGCAGCAGATGTTAGATTTTTTTCTTTTGTTGACCTGGATGGAGGATTATTGGAGTGATCTGGAAATGCAGATGGAGGTTCTGACAAACAACCTGACTGTTTGTAAAGATTGGATTCATGTATTGAGAAAAGCAGATGCTTTCCTGTATATTTGTGTGTCAAATATTATCGTGCAAAAGTCTCAAATGTAAAAACGATGAAGACATGAGAGGCGCAGATCGGGGCTTTTGTCAGCTCTTGGGAATCTGACAACACTCCATCCGTCCTGCTCCCTTACACCTGAGTGACGAGAGGTTCTCTGAGGTAGAAGTTCATCCCTCTCTGATCACCATCCTGTCCGGCACAAAGCCCTGCCAGGAGAGCCCCATTGAGCGGAGAGCAGATGTTCCTGCTGTTCTGCCCATACAGGGGAGCATGATCCCCCATGAATTCAGGCACCTCGTCCCCTCCTTCCTCATCCTCCTCCTCCTCTGCATTGTCCTCTCCGTCCTGCTCCCAGAGCGACGTGGAGACGTGGTGGTACTGGGTGGTGTCCTCACACTCCATCTCGCGGTGGTAGAAATAGCTGAAGTTGGACACAATGACAGGCACTGGCAAAGAGATGGTGAGCACGCCGGCAATGGCGCACATGGAGCCCACCAGCTTCCCCCCAACCGTCTCTGGGTACATGTCCCCGTAGCCGACTGTGGTCATGGATACCACAGCCCACCAGAACGCCTCAGGGATGCTGGTGAATGCCGTGTTGGGACTGTCCACCTCAGCAAAGTAGGCAGCACTGGAAAAGAGTATGACCCCGATGAAGAGGAAGAAGATGAGCAGGGCGAGCTCTCTGAGGCTGGCCTTCAGCGTCTGGCCCAGGATCTGGAGGCCCTTGGAGTGACGAGAAAGCTTGAAGATCCTGAAGACCCTCACCAGCCTGATGACCCTGATGAGGGCCAGAGACACGGACGGCTGCGCGCCTTTGTCCTTCGCCAGCTCCGTGCCGAGCGTGACGAAATAGGGAATGATGGCGAAGAAGTCGATGGTGTTCATGACGTCTTTGAAGAAGTGCATCTTGCTCGGAGCGCAGACGAAGCGCACGACGAGTTCGAATGAGAACCAGCAGATGCAGATCGTCTCCACGATGAAGAAGGGATCCTGGAAGGGGGTGAAGCCAGGGGGGATCGTGATGGTTTCATTCGGGTTAGTGGGGTGAGGTATGGTGGTGAATTGCTGTAATGGATGAGGAGAAAGTGGTTACAGTTAAAATATATGAGCTGCTGTCTGAACTTATTCTATCATGAGTTTCACACGAGTTGGAAAAAGAAATATGAGAATAGAGGGTAAAGGTAGGCCTATAATACATATCTCCATGGAGACGATGTTTATAGGAGTAAACATAGAGAAAAGGGTAAACAGGAGAGGGACAGAGGAGAAGTGAGAAGCAACGATTATTATGAAAATTTGTCCTCAGCACATTTGAAGTATGAAATCTGTCATCAGGGTCCGATGGAGGCTGTGAGATCTGTGATACCGTGCTAACTTTTCTCCCCTCTCCATTTTCACCCAGCCGGCTTTATTTCTCCCCCTCTCTGACTTTTATATGAATCAGTTTTTCTATATTTAAACGTGCACAAAAACATGAAGTTCATGTGACTCTGGGTTGCGTTACACCTCGGACACCTCGGTATTTGACACTTCATTCAACAAGGTTGCTTGTTTTTTCTAGGAAGTGGGTGCAGCTTTGAGCTGACTGGGCATTAGGGTCTGTTATCAAGTTAGATGTGGTTACTAGCTTCTGAGGACTTTCGTCACACATAATGTCCCCAACACTTTATATGTTTTTATGTGTTTTTCTGCCCATTAGCCTCATGTCCGTATCTATTTATACTCACATTTTAGAATGGTCAGTTAGCAAAAAGTTATTTTTTCATTTGTGATTAAGCCATGTTTTAATAGTAGAGTAGGGTTTTTGAGAGCAGTGGCTCTGATGGAACCTGTAGTCCATCATTTTGGTCCAGACTGACATATCTTAAAGGAACGGTTCATCCAGAAATGTAGATTCAGTCATCATCTACTCATCCTGTCGGGTGAAGTTCCTTCACCCTTTTCTGGGGCGTCACAGCAAAACATCGTTGGGAATGTTCTCCCAAACAACTGAACAGGAAGGGTTCACTGAGCTGAAGGCTTCACTGTAGCCTCTAAGCTAAAAGCGTTACAACACTGTTTTACTCTGAAGCTCCAGAAATGTTTCATGGACCCACAAACCGAACAAACGTCAGGTGAGGTTTGTGGGTGAGTCGATTTTTTTGTCACTATTTTTGATCCAATTTTTTTCTCTCTCTCTCTCTTGGTTTTTCTTGGTAGTATTTGGTGTTTCATTTCTGTCGTTTAATCTAATGCTGGCCTCTTTACGCACCCTGAGGTTGTAATTGATTTATTCTTCTCATTAATTGGTCTTTGTTCTTTTTTGTGTGTTCGCTCTGTCTTTTTTGTTTTGTTTGTCTTTTTTTTTGTCATCTGGATTCAATGTTAAGTGAATTTCTGTTGTTTTGTAATGATTGTGTTACATGTTAGGGACCCCCTCCAAAACGAGGTGATACATCTAGAGGAGATATCCTGATAAATAAACTTGAACTTGAATTGTAATTTTTGGATGAACTGAATGGATTATCATGATATTTTTGGCATTCATGGTCCCAGAGGATGAATCTTGAAGGCTTTTTCCATTGTGCCAGGAAGGAAGAAAACGAGGCATCTTGTGCTGTAATGAGACAGGATCTCTGTCAGACACCTTATCTTATAATGGACATGAACTGACAAAGTGCATGAGATAAGATACAAACACCGCAGCTTTGATTATAACATTACCCCTTGGACAGATTTTACGATAACCTGATGACTTATTGGTAGTTAAAGCTTTTGAAGTCATGTTAAAATCACATATCTGCCGTTTTAAAAATCCTGTGTTCGTTTGCTTTTGCACCAAAATCAAACCGTTCCAGGGTTCGATTGGAAGCGGGGCCACCCTTTCATGGTGATCTCAACCTTCTTGTTTTGTCCTGCCCAAACCAACCGATCTTTGGGTAGTAGTGCTCTCAATTTTAAAACGTAGTCTTAGTCTTGTTAAAGTTTCAATGTTTCATTCGCCTCCATTAATCGAGATAATGGCAGAAATTTCATCCCATTAAAATAAAATGTGTTCAAGGATATGGTGCCACTAACTGATCTCACGTGATCCTTCAGCCTTTTAAAAGACGCAACTTTTCAAAAGGAACCAACATGTATTCATCAGAATCTAACAAAATACATTTTAAATGGTTTTAATCTCACCACCTTTGGGCGAGTGACTGATGCAGTGTGTCAAATACTCTGATTACATGTGCAAATCTATCTATGTATGGCAGTAGTGCTGGTGGTGACAGGTTGTATAAATCCAGCGAGCACTGCTGCCCGGATCTCCACCAAGCTACTGGAGCATATGCGAGGCTAATTTCATTTTGCACGTGTCATCAGAAAAGTCGATGTGCGAGTTTCTTTTTCATCCTGTTTTCAATGTCTGACTAATGAGTCATAGTGTTTATTAGTACAGACATTTGTTTATGTGTTGATATTCTCTTAGGCTTGCCCTTCCTCTATATATAACCCTTTCGAGCTCCAGGGAGTAACGTGAGACAAGCTCATCCCCTTCCCTTCCCTTCCCTTCCCTTCCCTTCACACTCGACTCTTTACCTCTAACTCCTTCCACCCTCTCCTTCTCTTTTCAGTACTTTTGAAATAACCAGTCCACCTTAATGCACTTGTTGGCTCCGGCAGTCGTCTCTAAGTGGCCAACACAGCGCATCATCTCCACATCTCATCCCTCCTCTGACCGTAAACCTCCACCCAACCAGCTCGTCCACCCTCGTCTTTCCTTACCCTTACTTTTCCACTAGCAGCTTAACTGTCCTGCCCGTCACCTTCATTCCTTCCCCTCAATATGTGTGGATCGGATTTAACGACATGTCCAAAATAATCTGAGGAAAACCTCATGCTCTCCTTCCCTTCTCTGTCTGTTGCCTTTGCTTCCCCTCCCCTGGAGTTTTTTTTTTTTTGATGGCTTGTTCTCTCAATCATCTCGTTTTACTCTCTGTTTTGCCCTCACGTTTGAGACAGGAAATGAGGATGTTTTCAGCCTGTACCACAAGAGGTGACAGATGACACCACATGTTGTGCCTCTATGTTCACCTCTTCACTGTCTTAGCCTCTGTTGTCTTTGCACCCCATCAGCTCCCAGCCACTTCCTCTATCACTTAGAAATGGCTTTTGTATGTGTCGGCACCATGCAACCCGTCCTCACCTCCCTCTTCTCCTTCTCATTCCTGAACTCAGGCAGAGTCTCCAGGCAGAAGATAAGAATAGAGATCACAATGACCAAGACACTGATGATGGCGATGATCCGAGCTCCACTGGACGACTCGGGATACTCAAACAGCATCCAGAGGCGACGCTGCAAGTCATTGGTGGGTAAAGGCCTCTCCTCTTCCTTGGCGAAGCCTTCATCCTCTTTGTACCGGTCGATGATCTCGTCTCCGAGCTCATAGAAGTGCAGCTCTTCCAGGAACATGTCCAAAGGGACATTGGCGGGCCTCCGTAGCCTCCCGCCTGACTGGTAGAAGTACAGGATGGCATCGAAGCAGACCCGGCTCCTGTCCAAGAAGAGTTCGTTCCGCAAGGGGTCGAAGTAGCGATGCCGACGCCGGGGGTCACCCAGCAGAGAGTCGGGGAACTGACTGAGGGTTCGCAGCTGGGTTTCGTAATGCATCCCTGACACATTTATGGCAAGGCGTTCGGTCAGAGCCCAACCGCTCTTCAAATGACAGCGACGGTTCTCCTTCTTCTCCCTGCTCGGCTCCCTCTCACTGCTCTCCTTCTCCAGCTTATTGTGTTTATCTTTGGTCCGCTTATTTTCATCACTGACCTCCTCAGCTTTCTGTTTTTCTTTTGTCTCCCCTCCTCCGTCCTCTCCTTCTATACCTCCTCCCTTGTCTTGATTATACATCTCTCAATCTTCGATCTCTGTCTTGCTTTTTTTTTGTCTCTTCTCTCTGGAGAAAACACATCGAGGTTAAATTTACAAAGGAGAACAACAAAGTAAAGAAACATGAGCAGATAAAACCTCCCAAAAAAATAAATACAGAAGTAAAATTTTTACCACTTTTTGACTGGGCAGCAATCACCAGCCAAATAGATACGGTTGTCCTTAAATGACTGACTAAGAAGCTGAATTTACACAATTTGTCCATCCCGGTTGCAGTTAAAGGGAGGGACAACACAAGCTATCAAAGGTACCGTATTTATTTACTTATAATTTGTTTTTATTGTCTTTTTTATGGGTGGGACAAATCGATTCACTGGATTCTTTTATTTTGGTTCCTAAATTGATTTTTTGATTCCTGCATCGATTTTACATATGCATAAATAACTAACGCTTAGTCTGTTAGCTCGATGCTAACACGTAACAGTAATTACCATTAATGTGCAAGCAAAACTAGCATTATTACCATAATAATATCTTTAAAAGAACAATTCACCCAAAATGAAAATTCAGTCTTTCAACCCCATGCCGATGAAGAGTAGGATGAAGATTATTATCTACCGCGATACGCGCACAAAAATTGAAAAAGTGACATTAGATCTGACAGAGGCAGGTTCATACACCGTCTTCAGATGGGGGGGTGCGTTAACGCCTTTAGCTTAGAGGCTACAGTGAAGATTTCAGTGTGAAAAAGGATGTAATTAACGTCTTTTCAAATCAATTTTTGATCTCAGGCCTTCTGGAGACGTGGATTACGCCATACTAGCTATACGCAGTCATTTTATGTTTGTTTTTAGTCTTTTTTTGTTTACATTATAAAACACGTCCGTATATTCTTCAGGTTTATTTAACTTTGATTTAACTTTGTTTTCTGGACTCTGAAACTTTGACCAACTTTACATCGACTTGAGGCTGAGGAGATGATGACTATGATTTTGATTTCTGGGTGAACTGTTCCTTTAACCATTAATTCATTTGACTTCATATGTTAAAAATAAAACGTGTGCTCATACCTGCAGACATACGTTTCTATGCTGATTAGGCATGAAATAATCGCTGCTGACTTAACATTGTTCACTCAATGACCAGCTTCAGCAAACTCAAAGGATCAAAATGTCAAACTCATATCCCGTCTAGTCTAAATACAGCCTCCAGTAGGTGATTGCATTGTGTGCCAGGAGAGGGCAGCACATATACTACAATCTGTGTATTTTCTATTTTCTGTATTTTTCCTATAACACTATAGTTTGATGATCAGGAACAGAATGAATGTCAATGAATATCAATTTTTTAAATTCTATTGTATATTTTATTTACCACTTTAGTAGGGTGCATTATCAGATAACTTGAATAGTTATAAGTACAATTAAAATACTGTATGTTATATTTCAAACATCCCAAGATATATATAGATATAGATATAGATATATAACCTCATTGTTTAAAATGGTATTTTATTGACATGAATTGTGGTGCATTAGAAGTCAACAGCAGTGTGCTACATTAAAAATAATGCTTACAGTAATGCTAACAAAACCATTAACCTCTGTTTGCACATGAATAAGTAGATTTTTCAGAGAAGTTCTGATGCAACTTTTTACCCTTTCTCCAGCATGTTCTACAACATTTTACTATAAATCCCATCATGCACACCCTTCATGCAAAAAGCTCCACACATGCAGTGAGCTTCGAAGTCATTACCAGCTTATAACCATGTCCAGTGCACCCAGTAGAAACTCAGACTGGTCCCCTCCTCTCACCCGTCTGCCTGCCAGAGCAAACTAATCGCACCTCCACGGAGCGACCATGACCCTCCAACTGCACCTCCACCACAGGTTGCCTTATGGGCTGACCTCATTCAGTAACAGTTTGTGTATCAGTTTCCTCATCATGATGTCCAGACAACCCCTCCTCCTCCTCCATATCGTTCATGTGTCACGTTTGGGAAAGGAGGGAGGGAGCAGTTCGGCTCCTTCAGGGCCTGCTGCAGTGTAAATCTGCAGCATGAGTTAGGTTAAGGTGGTTAAGCTTTGCTCGTAGGTCTTCACTTGTGCCCTCTCTCACACTCAGTACCCTCTGGGGAATGCTGTAGGGCAGAAATTTAATCTTTGACCCTCAGCTCCTCCAAGAGCACCAAATCCCCAACAACTCTTCACCCCTCACTCACTCTTAAACATGCTGTAAATGTTTGCACACATAGCAGAGGCCAGATCGTTCTGTTAGGAAAGGAAAGGTGTTGATGATTAATGAAAGTCAACATTTTGCCTCTGAATGCTTTCATAGCTTTCTCTGCATCATCTATTTATAAAAATTACATTTGCATATTTGACTGCAAGCCAGGGTGTATAGAATATGACAAGTTAAACTTGACCTCATTTTGTATTAAATATAAATCTGGATGTCTGTGGTTATTTTAGACACATCATGAAGTCTACACTGAAGAGTCTGTGTGGCACAGATTGAATTCCCTTATTTGGAACCATTTAGACATGAAATAAAGAAGAGCTTGGGAACTGTCAGAATCCGGCTATCGCCTTGTCATTTTTATTTTGGGGGATAAACAAATTACTTTAAAAATACAAAAAAATAGTTATGATTATGTCCATCTGTAATTGTTTTATCCAGAGCATATCTAGCAAACTATACATTCTAGCTTCACCTACCTTTACATACAACCATGATATGTTATTTTATGATTTTCTCATGGAAAGATGGATTTAGGGTGAATCTGAAGGTGGTCATCCTCTCCATGGCATATCTCCAAAACAATATCCACAAGAGGAATGGAGGAATATGTCATATACTGATGAATGTGTAGTACATTTTTATGGGGGTCGAGGTGATATATCATCTTCAGATGACTCTTGTTGGAAGCCTTTTCAAAGGGAAATAAAGACATTTTTATTTTACTTAAATTCTTTATGCAGCAGCGTTTTTCTTATTTGTAGCCATGCAAGTGAAATGCCTCTAGGGATGGAAATACTGTCCAACGTGTCGGCCTGTGAGATTTTATGGTCTGCAGAGGAAGAATCCTAATTACTGTACATTGGTCATTTCCTCTTGCTCCACCGGCAGGTCAGATTTTTCTCTTATTCTCTGCAATATCTCTGGATGGATTAGCGCAAAATGTGGTCCAAACATTCATGTCTCCCTTTAAAGGAATTACAAGGATAATGTAATAGCAGAGATATTCCTCCAACTACAATAAGGTAAAAGTGGCTTGTAGTGTGTGACGTCACAACTGCTTACAGAAAGGTTTTTCACATATCTAATTGAATCATATTTATTGTCTCTACCAACTATATCGAAAACACAGAGAAAGCTGACAAAACGTTTCTCCCTTAAACGTTACATGTTGAGGCTTCGGCTCCATACCGGCTCCATAGACTCATTCGTTTTTGGACCACCTCACGAGCGCGCCCCCCACAACCCGGAAGTTCTAACAATCTGTGCACGAGCACTGTGGCCAAATAGAGCTGCTAGCTTTACTATAATCTTGCTATTCTTGTTAGGTGCAACTTTTCATGTAATTTAACAAGTTATAATAATATGTTTTTAATATTTATTTACAGTTTACATAAATTTCTTCTAATTCCCCACGCAGTTCAGGTAAGAGTCGTGAGTTCCAATAGTACCAGGAGCACCTGAAGGCAGCAAGAGTTCACAAGAGTTCAGGTGTCGATTTGTTTTCTACGGAGTCCCTTTTGTTTTCACATGAGTTCATGTTTGTTTTTTTCACGAGTTCATGACTCACGAAAGCCGGTAATTATAACTAATGGTACTAACTGATAATAACTAGTCTCCTCCGGTGCAACAGGCGTCAGACTGACAGCAGCGCAGCTTTACCACCAGTTTTACCATCATCAGGCAAAATGTCCCTCCGATACCTCAGCAAAGTTGTGATTGTCACTGGAGGATCCACAGGGATCGGCAGAGGGATTGTCAAAGTGTTTGGTATGGTTACTTATTATTGATTATATAAGATAAGATCAGATAAGATAAGGTAAGATATATCTGTTTGTGATCAGAGAAGGAAGTGAACTTTTTGCGTTTTTTTAATTTCAGTGGAGAATGGTGCCAAAGTGGTGTTTTGTGCAAAACCAGGTTAGTAAAATTGATTTATTCATCTTTTTTCCCCCATGAATAACTTACCTGTATCCTCACATCTCTTTTTAAATGGTGTATTTGATTGATTTAAACTGGCCTACATCTTAATCAGCTGTTTTAAATGAAGTTTGGAATATTTATTCATACATGTTTCACCATATTCTTGCCTATATTACAGATTCAGGGGGTGAGGCTCAAGAGGCACAGCTTAACAAAGCAGGGCCAGGCTCGTGTCTATTTGTCGTACGTGACGTCACCAAAGAGGATGACCTGAAGGTAAAGCTACTTCAGTGTTGTTGGACTGGTTTTTCTGGACAAATATTTAGAGTGTTCTGTCTATACATGGCCTCAAGACCTGTACTGAGTATTGTGTCTTTGCCTGACTTCACTTCAAACACTCAATTACACTCAATTACACTCAACACACCAATTAATTCATGTAAATGCTCTGCTTTAGTGTTCCCTCTCACATAAGTCTACAATGTTTATGACCTTTCTTTCTTTGTACTTTTTCTGCACAGAGTTTAATTGCCATGACAGTCGAACAGTTTGGACACATTGACTGCCTGGTTAACAATGCAGGGTGGCGTGAGTCTTGCACGTTCCTCCAGCTGATATGATCATGATGAAACTTCTGGTGTACTTATTTTATTTATATTTTTATTTTAGTACTTATTTTGTCTTATCTTTTCCACTTTAGACCCACCTCACAAAACTATTGATGACACCACAGCAGAGGAATTTCGAGACCTGCTGAATCTGAACCTCATCAGCTACTTCTTGGCTTCAAAAGTAAAGTTTCTATCTTATGTGTGAAACTTAAATTAAATCACTAATGAATTTTTTTTTTTGGGGGGGGGGGCTGGATTTTATACCTTTATTTGACAGGGACAACAGAGATGACAGGAAACAGTGGTGGTCACTGTTGTAGCCGACCCCTAAGCAACCAGACTACCCAACTGAATACTTGGAATGTTCCACTTAATTCATATAAAAATGAAACAATTTGTCTGTTTGTATGTAATCTGAATTCCTGCCTTCTGAACTTCCAACTGGCAAATTCAAGTTGTGCAATTTTAAAGAAAAAATTGTTTCCCCCCCCATTTGTAATTTCAGATTCAGTCAATTAACATGTCCAATATTGGAAAAACTACATTCACATTGATCAGATCCAGCTGGTCCTTTCCAGACCTAAACATTCAAGTCAAGTCAAAAAGTGTCCCATAGACACGTATGTTCAGTATGTAGGATCTTTGAAGTCATCAGAGGTCTCACTCTCTCTCCAGTACGTGCTGCCGCACCTCCGACCGCGTCACGGGAACATCATTAATGTTGCCAGCCTCGTGGGCACCATCGGTCAGAAAGAGGCTCCGACCTATGTCGCCACCAAGGTGAGTTCATCCTCCAGGTGGCGCACTGCACCAGTCCTCCATCCCGATAAAGAGATCTGTAATACAAACCTTTCTCCACAAGGGGGCGGTCATCGCCATGACAAAGGCGATGGCTCTGGACGAGAGTCGTTACAATGTGCGAGTCAACAGGTGAGTCAGACTGGTTTAGTCTGGTTTCTTCAGCCTCATATTTTGAAAGTGAAGGGTAAATAGTTGTGTGAAATAAATTCAGATTCTTTACTTATATACTACACATTTTACTTTATTATATGTTTTACTTATAAGGTTCAATATAAACCTTTGAATGTGCAGAATATCATAGAATGGAAGCAGTATGGTAAAGTAAAGTACTTCCAAAATGTATTAAGTACAGTATTGGAAACTCAAGGGATTTAAAAACGTGTTGTATGAAAATAACCTGTATTTTCTTCATTTTTAACTTTTAATGGTTAACTTAATTTAATCAGTAACAAAAACATTTTTAAAAAACACAACCGCCATACATTTCTCAGGTGACACAACTGGAGTGAACAACAATTTACATGATCAGTAATTAGTGTGTCGTCAGTCAGCAATGATTACAGCAGTAATCCTCCTCCTCATGGACTGGTATAACCTCTGGATGATGTCATCCTGTGGGATGGCGGCCCATCCTGCAGTCTGTGGAGACAGAGGAGTGGGTTAGTTTAACATGACTTGGGTTTAGTTGGATAAAAGCGTGAAATGAAACAAGGTTTTCTCAAATCGGTCCAAAAAATGAGTGGAATCTTTTGAACTCCTTTGAGTGTAGTTGTGTCACATTCCACAACTGCTTATTGCAGTGTGCAAATAATAGCACATGACAAAAAGAAAATGTGACATAAATGCAGGAATTGTGTTTAAAACTGTTTAAAAAACATTTTAAAATTATGTAAACTAGAAAAAAAGCATCATCTTTGCATGAAGAGAACCAACTTATTTTATGCGTATTTGTTAAAATGATCAGAACTGTCCCTGATGGATCTATCTGTTCCTTTTCCTTGTCAAGTAATACTGTCCATCATGTATTACAGCATCTCTCCGAGTAATGTGATGACACCTCTGCTTGAAGAAATAGCAGGACAAACAGACGATGCTGCTGCAGCCCTTCAATTGGGGGCGAATAATCAGGCAAGTTCTCAGAGTGGAACCAGAGGTTCCTTCACGGGGCACCGAGGTCCTGTGAATAAGAAAGACATACATAGTTGAGTCGTCATGCAGCCGTTGTATTTCCCGAACCCCGATTTGCTCCCCGGGCGCCGTAATGTAGTGGCAGCCCACTGCTCCTCAGGGATGGGTCAAATGCAGAGAAAGAATTTCCCCCTGTGGGATGAATACAGTATCTAAAATAAAAAAAATTTAAAAAGCTATCATGGGATGCTGACATAATTGGGATACTGACTGCTGTCTAGAACACAAATTTGAATTTAATGTTAATGTTTATGTTTTAATGTTTAATTTGTTTAATGTTTTTTCATGTTTACACATGCAGGTTATATTTTAACATCAAAAACATTGAGGATGTTCATAATTTATGTTGAAATTAATATTTTCATAAAGATTAATATCCCTACATTTTTACCTTTACCACCACCTCTGTATGGCAGTGGCATTAATATCCAGCTAAGCTAGGCTACTTCCTACAGGTCAATCTATAGCACATTTTATACATGCAGCAGGCATTTAGGGGGGGGAAATGTAATTTGAGTGACGTGTTCCAGTGTCCCAGTAGAGCTTTACAGCCAGCAACGCCCCTGTGGCCTAAAATTCCTGAAACATTGTTGTGTTAATGATCCAAACTGTTGTGTTAATGATCCGAACTGTTGTGTTAATGATCCAAAGTGTTGTGTTAATGATCCGAACTGCCACACGCTGTGGTCTGTCTACTGGGATGCATACATCAACAGGCTATTGGCATTTGAAACTGTTACAACAAAGAGGAGACGTCAGACTGAAACCCTGAAGAGTTTCAGCTTCCTCTTTATTATTCATAGTGAAAGAGTTGGAGGAAAGACAATATGACTTTTCTCAGTATTAATAGATATTGAGTAATTATGGAAGGTTTCATATTGATATCAAATCACTTAATGTTATTGTCAATCTTTAAAATATGTCTCAGGGTTTTGTTCTTGAATTTCTGCCGTTCTTTTTCACATTTTAATAATTTATTACAGTTGTAATACAGGAGGAGATGATGTGAAAATCCATATTAAGGCTATGTGACATTGGTGGGTTCAATTAAGCATAAAGAACTTTCATGAGCTTCTCAGTTCCTGCAACCAGTTCTGAAATAATTATTTTACTTCTGCAAATGAAATTAACAGCTGCAGGAATGTAAAACACACATATGAATACTTTGAAGACATACGGTATAACCACAAAAATGTGTTTTGTTTTCTTTTGAGCAGCTGATGGGTCGCCTGGGGACCGCGGCTGAGTGTGGACTGGCTGCCTTATATCTCGCTGCTGATGCTACTTTCTGCACCGGCACAGACCTGCTGTTGACCGGCGGAGCTGAACTCGGCTACGGACTCAAGAGTCAGGTCCCATCCTGACAGGATGTTTGTGTAGATTCTCACTCATCGAGTTCATGGTAATCCTAACAGGTCAAATAGAAAGCAAGTGGACCAATCCAGGTAATTAATATTTTTAAGTGGACCAGTTACTGAACTAAGATGAATACCACATGGTTATAAATACAAAAAAATAAATAGAAATTACATCTCAGTCAATAAAAGTTTTTTTCACCAAACTTTTTTCATTTATTTGAGTGAATTGTCCAGCTTTAAATCTGTTTTTTTTTTCCAACCGTACTGATCTTGTATTGAATAATACAACAAAATAAGTACAAAACAGAATAAACACAGAAGTCCAATTTATACAAAAGGAAAAAAGTTTGACACTAGGGGCAATAAAAATCTGAATAATTATATCTTGTCCAAGGAGCTACAATTTTCCATCTTTTGAGGAGTGTTGAATTGATTGAATATATTGTTTGAACTCATCACAGAGAGCAATAAAACATAGTTTCTTATGTGTAAATGTACATTTATGGATGTGAAATTTGGCTGTTAGAATAATAAGATATGTATTCATGACTTTATCTCTCAGGGTTATTTTCTGAGAGACCAAACATTATATTTTCCCAAAGTTTTGCCAGGAATTCCTGTACAAAGACCATTGGCCGAAGACACTTGCATACTCTTTATATGTTACAGGAATATTATACTCTGATTAAAAACTCTTCATAAGTACAGAGAGTATAATCCCTTGTAAATATCTATCAACACAGTATTATTGCGGACTCCTTCCAACAAGAGTTTGTCCTTGTTATTCCATATAACATGGTTATAAGATGAAAAAATTGTGTTTGTAGATAAGAGACCATGACAATAAAACGATGAAAAGCTGAATTTTTTAATAGGAATTATTTCAGTATCAAAACAGCGATTAGGAAAAAATAGGTACAGGCCACTCTGTACTTTAAATCAGGTATTAGCACCCTTGAGGCTTGAAAGCACACCACGCCTCTCCCGTTGACCAATCAGCATCGACCTCTTTGACCCCAATAACCTCCCTTTTCAGTCTTCTGGTATCTGCCAATCATGTGGTACGTTTTTGTCACGCCTCCGGCGTCTTCCTGAATGGGATTTATTAGTTAACCATATTCATTATTAAACTCATTCTGTGACTGTTATTTTCGAAGAACCACGAATTTTCTCGTGTCTTCTATTAAATAATTTAAGGTGATGTTTAACTGTTATCGCATAAAAAATAAATTAAAACCCAATTTATTAATTATAAACTAGCTAGGTAAAGTTTAATTTAGAAGTAAAGGAATAAAAGCCTGACGAGGTTTTTATGTTTGGGAGGTTTCTGGTCTCAGCTGAGCAGCGTCTCGGATTTCAACGCGGAACTCAAGGCGACATCGAGTTTTTGTTTCCACACGAACACATAATCCCATTTACCCTTGTTCCATAGCGGAGATGGCAGCGCTCCGAACGGTGAGTTCAGTAAATAATGAATGTGTAATGTTTACTGTCTGTTTAAAACGACTGTCTGGGTAAATGATTCATTTAAATGAGCGATAAATTGACTGGTTATGACCGAGAAAGATAACCTTATCGCGGGCTGTATCTCCACCACAGAGGGGGCAAAACAATTAAGCATGGAGAGGTCATTCAACCAAACTCCATCCCGAAATCTGGAAACTAATTTTATTTTGCTTTTTGGCGAAACAAAAACATCATAAAACACAACTCAATGCTTTATATAAGTCGTCAAGGGTCAATAATAAAATCGGCAGACATCCAGTCAACTAGTTAGACCTTATTTTGTATAATAATTTGTTTAAAGTTACCAACATTACGCTTCTTCGCACAATCTGAGTTTTTTTAGTGAATGGTCACGCAATTAGATGACTGGTAGATTAGAAGTTTGCGAAATTGAAACATACATCCTATTGATGCTGTCGTAGTCATTAGTATGTTGCAGTGTAGTTTGTATGAGAAGCTCTCAGTAAGTTTTCATTGAATCGTATGATTTTTAAATGGGAGTTTGGTGTAAGGCCAACGTCGCACCCACATTTTCAGATTCCTGAACATGCATACCATCAGAATTTGCTAACTATAAAGTGTACAATATGTTATTACCTCATTAAGCTCATAATGTACTTATTATTAATTAATTATGTATTATTTGATGCTAACGTTTGGCAGAAATGCTAAGTAACATTTGCTAATTAATCTTAATCGATGTGGGTCTGAATATGCCGAAGAGAGGATAAAATGTCATGCATTAGATCAACATGTGCATGTCACAGCAGAAACTGTAAGATACTGTATTCACACGCACTCATGGTCGCAATAAGACCAAAGCTTGCATCATCCATTCAACATAGTGCAAACTCAGGCTGGAGCAACACATCCTAACTACTAATACACAGAATATGTTGTCATCAGACCACAGCTTTACATTTGCTACTTTTATAATGATGAACAGCAAGAGTGAAACTGCACCATACTGGTAATGTAGTTAAAGCCATTACTGCAGATTACATCGTTATTATTAATAACCTGCATTACTGGTTTTGAAGTGAGCTAATGACAAGTATGGCTTTATTTGTTTGTGCATCAGGTGCTTAGTTGAGTTGGCATGTTGCTGAACTTGTGGCGTGTTGGTCAGTTTAATATTATTTACATACATTTCCAATAATGTGTTGGTAGTTTGTGTTGTGGTAAAATTACTTTTAATGAATATCTAAATCAGCAGTTACCAAATTGAAGGGACATAAAAGGAATAAGTAATTAGTGTGTCCCACATCAGCATTGGTTACTGCAGTAATCTGTGGCATTGTGACATCATTTTCTCACCAGTATTTGTGCTTTTTTTTATTTAATTTTTTTAGAGATGGGTTAGTTTAACAAGTCAGTGGTCCTGGTCCTGGTTGGTGGCTTATCAGACGAACAGCTATTGATTTCCCGTCGTTTATCCGACTACCATGTATTTGTCAGCCTTTTGTTAGCCACATAGCGCTCTTGCTAGGTAGTTTTATCACCTTGGATTCCTCAGAGCGCCCTGCATATGTCCTCATTCTAAATACAAGATGGCATGATACCAGCTGTCTCCTACAGGCATGTGAGCTACATGCAAAAGGATTGGTGCTGAGTCACACAACTACAAACAAACACACAATGTCAGACATGTTGTCCCTGTGTTTCCCCGAGCCTGGATGAACAGTTGTCCAAAGGACATAAAGTTTTGTTGTTTTCTTTTAAAAAAACAACAAAACTTTATTGCACATTTGTGAAAATACATACACACAAATAAAAAACACAGAACACATAGAGGACACACAAGTTCAAGAAACTAAACACCAGGCATTCTACCTTTAAAAAAAAAAAAAAAAAAATTTCTTCTTCTTCCTCAGGAAAGAATTGCAACATGTCACCAAACCTCATGACTTCTTTTACTGAATATACAGTTGGCTGCCAGAGTTTGTCATCTCACAGAGAGCTTTGTCCTGTTTAATTTGCAGGCACTCCATGGACGACTTGTTCAGGCCCTCCCCCTTTCCTTTAGGTGTCTGCGGTTCGCCAGCTCCTTTAAGGTAATGAGTAAAACATTTTCTTCTACACCATTTGAGGCCTGTATTGTCTCCAGTCTGGCCTGCCTGTACATACCTGGTGGTCTCAGGTCATTATGGAAAGAAGGAAGTGACGAACAAGCGTCATAGGATTTAAACTTTCTTGCCCCCCTTTGTCTTTCCCTCACTGTCTGCTTGTAATTATTTATTTCTGTTTAATTTAACTTGATTAATTGTCTAATTTACAGATATTTCAGCATCCCAACTGACTCTATATAACTCTCAACTAATTGTCCTTTTTAAGGCATGCTCTGACAATAATGACGATTTAAAAAACGATCACCGTATTCGTCGCCCGCTCTGCTCTTCTCCTGTCTACTCCTTTTCCTCCTCCCGTCTCCGGCTCGCTCGCTCGCTCGTCTCCATCTCAGGCAGCAGATATCGTCATCGAACGCAACTCAGCATGCAAGCCGAAGCCCGACCCCTCCAATCTGGTGTTCGGCAAACAGTTCTCCGACCACATGTTGATCATCAACTGGTCGGACAAGGACGGCTGGGAGGCTCCTCGGATCAAACCTTTCCAGAACCTGTCGCTGCACCCTGCCAGCTCTGCCCTGCACTACTCCACAGAGGTGAGTAGGAGGCTCTGATCATGGCTGCAGCTCACAGATGCAATATCACTGTCAAACCACAATAGTTACAATTATACATCATCCTAATTATGCAGGCATGAAGGCGGATGTGTCTCTGAGGGAGACAATAAAAACAATTGAAATTCTTTGCATCATCAACGTAATCTAATCTTTTAACTGCATGGGTGAGGAAAAGTCTTGTTGGGTCAGTAATTAACCACACTGGAGTAGAACCCACTAGAATCATGCAGTTTCATGGGAATATTGGGAAATATGTCCTTTAAACAAAATCAGGTAATAGTTGAATGAATAAAAAACAGAAACCTTACAGCGTGTCTCTATTCTGTCAGCTGTTCGAAGGGATGAAGGCGTTCCGTGGAGTCGACAACCGCATCCGTCTGTTCAGACCCATGCTGAACATGGAGAGAATGCATCGAACTTCAGACAGAAGCTGCCTTCCGGTGAGTTTGTGGCCCCCCTTTTCGTCCTCAGTGAGGATTCATTATCATGTCAGGCCCCTCCATGTGGGCCAGGTTGCTGCATTTCAGCATACGCAGCATCATGAGGGATCACCTGTCTCGTAAACTAGACTTCCTGGATTGATTGTCTCTCTGATGCTTGAGGCAATGTGTTCCCGGTGAAGTGTGTCGTTGTTTCCTGTCTGAACGACCCCCTGAAACTCTAAAAGGACTGTAATGATGCCAATAAAACCTCTGTGGCAAAAAGGATAGCACTGCTCATACTTATAATTAATTATATTAACAGGGCAAACTGCAGCTGCTGTGATGAACTTGTTGTGTAAGTGTGTGAAACCGAGCTTTGAAACCGAACATGCTGGGTCATGTCTCCTGCAGCCTGTAGCAACACGTCCCGACCAACACAGCCCTTCATGTAGGTCTGAGTGTGTCTTAAATTCTGATTCCTTCAGGTTCACAGATTGAGGCAGGATATACTACAGCCCCCCCCCCAATTAATCAATACAGATATGTTGCGATTGACTGATTTTAACTGAAGCTGACGCCAGTATTTAAAGAGCAGCGTGGCCGATGGATATATCAGGCCACTATTGAGTTGTTGTTGTTTGTTTTCTCACGTGATAAAATACAACAATTTAGCAATAACAAACGAGACAACATTGCCGTGGAGCAGTGAAGACTCGACAGCTAACGTCTTTACCTTTCTCTTTTGCAGCTGTTTGATAAAGGCGAACTGCTGGACTGCATCAGGAAGCTGGTGGAGATCGACCAGGAGTGGGTTCCCTTCTCCCAGGAAGCCAGCCTCTACATCAGACCCACCTTCATAGGAACCGAGGTGAGCTTTAGCATCAGTTAGCTCTCACAGCCGGGGTTAAATACAGGGCTAATGTAGAGTGATGACCTGTCTCTTCCTCCACCTCCTCACCCCTCCTCTCAGCCTTCCCTTGGCGTGTCTCGTGCAGGAAAAGCGATGATCTTTGTCATCATCGGCCCGGTTGGGCCCTACTTTGCCACGGGATCCTTCAATCCTGTGTCTCTGCTGGCGGATCCTTCGTTCGTCAGGGCTTGGCAAGGAGGCGTCGGGGCCTACAAGATGGGAGGGTGAGTTTGGAGCTAAAATTTTGTTTGTTAGAAAAGCAAATCACAAAGTAAACTCAGCGATATTCTTATCATGAACGAGTCTTAATATTTTTCCGTGCCATTTTGTTTGTACAAGTCTTCCAGGTTAGATTGACCAACCTGTCTTTGTTTCAGCCCGATGAATGTCACATGTAGAGGGGTATTGCTAAATTGCTATTAAAGCGCAGATATGCTTAAATGCACAAAACACAAATTAAAAACAAGACTTTCACCCTGCAGAGCTGTCCGACCAACTTTTGTTGACATCGGCAGACAAACATAAATTGATTAAAACTCAACTTCTGTAATAATCATGATCAGAATACATTGATTTCTATGGGTATAAAGGAATTCTTTAAACCTTATTTTTTGCATCTAAAGCAGCACTTAAGTTTTTAGGGGTTAGAAGTCTTAAGAGTCTGGACTCTTTTCTGCTTGAAAAGTGCTTGAATTTTAACCTTAAAAAGCTGTAAAAACCCAGCCTGAACATGTTACACTATAAATGAAGAGGAAACGCTGTCAGTTTTCTCCGTGAATTGGGACACTGTGATGATGAAGATATGGAATTTATTTATTTATTAATTTTTGCACTTCAGTTTTCTGAGGGTTTTTCATTTCTAGCACCAAAAAATGAAGGAAGCTGTTTGCTGTCATTTAGTTTAAGAAGCAAGTCATGGGTTAAAAAAAAAACTGGAAGTTGAAATCTGAGAGGAAAATGAACTCATAAAGCTGATCTTTATAATCGTCCGTTTTAGTTTTAGGCTGAGTGGAGGTTCGGCTTTCGTTTTGTTCAGCGGTGGTTTTGGACAAAGTACAACTATCTGGATTTTCCACTTTGCTTAACAAGCTTGAAAGGCAGCCGCAGAGCAGGATGGGTTCAGCGTCACACCAGCGCCAAAAGGAGACAGACACACTTTATGTCATCATAGCAGGAACATATTGTGACAACTATTCTATAAGCAACAGCTGATGTCTGATTTCCCAGGAGGTGGAGAGGGTTATGGGTATTGTAGTGCTTTAGATGGAGATGCATGTGAGTTTAAAAGGAGTTCATTTTTACCCGTAGAGGTTGAAATGTTCAGAATTGCTGATAGAACCGGTTTGACTCGTCAAACACGGGACGATTAATTGGAATGAGTCATCGTTCCACTGGAGATGTTTTCCTGCTCTGAAATGTCTAAACGTTTGATTTTTGAGCTTTTGTTTCAGATGGAAATCAAAGAAATTAAGTTAGAAAGTGTAAAAACTCTTACAGATGACAATATATAAACTATTTCACGGTGGAAGACACTCTTCTTTCCTTTAACGGAGTGAAGGTTCAAAAGTCTTGTTTTGTTTTTTTGTTTCCTGGTAGCTACTTTTTTGCCATCACCTCTATCGAGGTTCCAAAACAGTTGATTAGGTACTAAAAGGTTACCAATGATTTGACAGAGAAAATCGTCATTGCGTTGCGAATGCAGGGAATATCCTGCACTGCACAAACACCTGTAGTCAGTGGACACGATTATGGAAAACCGGAACCAGACAAAAAACCACGCCTTGGTCGATTGAGGAGGTCCAGACGTTCCTGTCTAAGATGGTGTCGCTATGACGACCAGCTACACTGAGGTGATACTATCCTGTAATGGAAAACGACCTCCAGAGAAGTATCTGACACCAGAGCGGAGTGGAGCCGAAACCACGTGGTGGAAACACGGCTTAACCTATCAGCCCTCCATGCTGCTGTAATCTGCTCTCATTCCACACAGCCTCTCATCGCAGGCCTGCCTCCAGTCCGCTGTCCTCAAGTAACCCCTGCTCAGCCACAAGCGTGGTTGCATAACACCACCCAACTCCCTAAGCCAACACCTCCAACTGCTCCAACCGCGCCCCCCCCCCCAGGACATGCACTCTTTGGCTGTCTTCACACCACATGATTCAAGTGACCAATTCCGATTTTTTCTTCCTCCCATGTGGCTCAGATTGGATATGAATCATGAGCAGGAAGTTAGGCAGGAAGGAAGCACATAGAATGGGATGTTCTCAGATCGGAATCAGGCCTCATTCACATGTGTAAATAAATCTGATATGAATCTGATATGTGTGTTTGCGTCTTGTCATCTAAGCAGACAGATCGGATACTGAAAAATGCGACGGTGGCTGATTGTTGCGTGCAATAAAGGCTCTCCTCTTTCTTCTTCGCCTTAAAATGCGACCAATATTTTGCACCTCTAAAAAATGCTTCGGAAAGCTTAGCTTGGATAATTAGCCCTATTAGCCCATTGTAAATACAGCGCAGCTTTTACTTCCGCTTCAGCCTAAACATCTCCGGGTCAAACCTTCGTATACATTTGCGGGATGTTGCCCCAATTGTTAACCAGTATAAAATGCAGATGTCGTTCATGGGTCACTTCTAAAAGTAGATGTAAGCAGGCGGTAAAAAAAAAAAAAAAAAAATCAGATATAGGCAACAAATCGGAATTAGACATCAAGACCTGTAGAGTAAAGACAGCCTTAGATTCTGTCTCAGCGTAACAACAAACTACTTGGACACAGATTCCTTATTTAACAGTTGAAACGGTGCAACGTTGATTTGAGAGGACATAATTCAACCTTTCTCACACACTAGAATAACTTCATACAGACACAACTATACTGTCATGTAGTGTCGTCCCACATCAGCTGTTAATGTGGGTGTATGGTGTCCACCGTCTGACCCTCATGTCTCTGCCTGTCTGGCTCATGTCGTCTCTCTGCAGGAACTACGGGCCCACAATAGCCGTGCAGAACGAGGCGGTGAAGCGCGGCTGTCAGCAGGTCCTGTGGCTGTACGGAGAGGAGGAGGAGATCACCGAGGTCGGCACCATGAACCTCTTCATCTACTGGACCAATGAGAAAGGAGGTCAGACTTCCACTGTCTTGACTGTCTTTGTGGGAAAACAGAAATTTCTTTTCTTTTCCACAAAACGTTTCCAGAGCTTCACAGCAAAACAGCGTCGCATCATTTTCCTAAATACGCGAGGAAGATGGAGACAACTGAGAAACAGACATTAAAAAAATGACTCCATACAGCTTGTTGTATGATGTCATTAAAGTCTCCTCATCCTCATGATGGCCGATCATTCTAATAACTTATAGAGGGCTGCAGCTGTGGATGTATGCATGACATTTTCCCGTTTTCATTTGTGTTAGATGACCACGAAGAAAAGGACTGAATTTTTTTAATTTATTTTTGTGTGAACTGTTCCTTTAACCAAGTGTGTGTGTCTGTGTTTGTGCGTCTGCAGAGAAAGAGTTGGTGACCCCTCCTCTGGACGGCATCATTCTCCCAGGAGTGACCAGACAGTCTCTGCTGGACCTGGCCAGAGACTGGGTAAGACCTGGACATGGAGTGTCATAGATTCTGGCATGTTTTAGGAACATGTAGACAATCATTAGAGAGATATTAGATGATATGTGAGATCTTCAGAGTCAGGAAGGTTGGAAGTCTCTGCAGCAGATGGTTAAATTCTAATTTGCATTATTTCTTCGCGTGTCTCTCCGTCAGGCTGAGTTTAAGGTGACGGAGCGCACAATGAGCATGAAGGAGCTGCTGGGGGCTCTGGACGCTGGGAGGATCCTGGAGGTGTTCGGAGCAGGGACGGCCTGCGTCGTGTGTCCGGTGGGCAGCATCCTCTACAGGGGAAAGGTAGGAGCTCAGCTGTTGGGTGCGTCTCTCAGGCTTTACTGTTCTGTATCACCTTCAGGAGAGACATACCAGGGAAATCTACTTCCTTTAATCCCATATCCTGTTTACGGAAACCGGGCTCCTCGTTTAGTCGATGGAGACTGGAAACTGATTGTAAATCATTCTGGCTAACTGTATGAGCTAAATGACTTAAATGTAATGTCGGCGTTGTCTTCTCTCCTGCTCTTACAGATGTACGAGATCCCGACGATGCAGAACGGTCCGGATCTGGCGAAGAGGTTCTACAAAGAGCTGACTGATATTCAGGTAAGGCCACTGAAGGTCAGCTTGTTTAAGCTGCTGCAGGAAAAACCTGAAGGTTGGTGACGCCAAGTGGCGAGAAAGGGGAACTGTTAGAAACACCTCCAGTCAGTAAAACCGCTCGGAACACTTGACCCAAAAATCAGCATTCAGTCGATATCTTCTCTGACATGTCGATGGAAAGTCGGTGAAGTTCGAAGGGAAACACGACAGAATGTTTCTATGCAACTCCAGAGACTCCAGACAGATTTGAATAAACTTTATTTACACTCTTTTTTTTTTTTAGTCTTCACTGCGTTCAAGCTCGTTCATCCTCCTCAGACAGTTGTGAGCTGATGTGGCTGCAGTGATGGATTTAAACTTAAACATAATGTAACTAACATCTTTTCAAATCTTTTTGGGATCTTTGGGCTTCTGGTTTTGAGACCTGGATTAAGCCATGAGCCGTTTTAGTCCCCGTCTTCTTCAGCTGTTTAGCAGAATTCTGCAACGCTTCATGTTTTATGGGCTGAGAAACTTCACCCGACTTTACATCATTATGGAGGTGAATAGATAATAACTGTTCCTTTAACACTTTGCTATTAAAACTACAAGCATGTGACAGGATAAATATTAATGAATACTAACAACATTCATCGACCAAATCAGGGCTGCACTGACAATTATGTTCACTGTCTGTTAAGGTTCTTTTTTTAGTCTATGAAATGTCAAAAAATATTTTTTTTAAATTTCCAGAACTCAAAAATATTCAGTTTATATTTTATATAAAATACATAAAAACAGCAAAAACAGTTTTTTTAAATTGATAAATTCTTCCATATTTTTCTGTTTATTGATCTTCAGCTAAAGACCAAATGCAGTTCTAGCACCTAATTTAACTTTCTATGCTTTTATTTTGAAACTTCTGACAACATAAAACCAGCAAATGTACCGTTTCTTTCTTGTTCATCTTTTCCCCCTTTTGTTCTTTCGCAGTACGGACGCATGCCAAGTGAGTGGGCACCACTGGTCGTATAAACGGGCCGTATTGCACATACCAGTTGTATCAACAGCTAGTTCCATTATTCCAGTCTGGATGACCAGGACCCCCCCACCCCACACATACCCTGCCTCTATTTTAACCTACTAATACACTTTTAATGGATGTTCCCATCTGTGCGGACCCTCATAGGAATACGGTCGGTGGTCGGAATGTTACGGCTTACTTTGAAAAGCAATATTAACAGTAATGTGAAATGAATTGATCCCTAACCTCCAGATATTCACTATAAAGTAGGAACAACAGTTATTGGAAGGAAAGCAGCCAGACGATGTGATAGAAACCTAAAAATAAGATGCGCCTCGTCGGCGCGGCGAAATTAGGCTGCAGCCCATTCAAGGGTTTTTATTTTGTTTGACTTGATTTAGTTGTTTGTGAGGACAGTACTTATAGTTAATAACACAAATATTCATTTTTAGCTACATTACATTAAAAAAAGAGGCACAAACTGACCTATTTCAGATGTAGGGCGTAAAATATTTGCAATATTAAACCAGCTACATATTAACTGTAAGACTTAATGTTAGACTGTCAGCAGCACGCTTTCTGTGTAAAATAACAGGAAAAACTTACATGAACAATGAGCTGTAGTGTTTCCTCCTAAACCTTGAATTGTTACGTAGCGTCTGTGAATGCATCGGACGATGCTTTTGTTACTGTCGTGCACACAGCGATGTGAGAGAATACTGCTGCAGTCCCGGCGGGGCCACGTCACTTTGACACCACGGTTTGCACTAACTGTTTTAATGGCAGGTATGTATCTGAGAGTGACTCAGCTTTTTAGAAAGGAAACCAGAGCAGGTTTTTTATGTTTGTTGGTTACGTTCTGCACAGACACTAAAGATTAGAGTTAAGAAGGCAAAGCGGACCTTAAGCATGCACAAACGGGACAGAAGCCCCAGACACTGTAGAAAAGAGAGACTGTTGAATGGCGGCAGTTCCTCCTGCACTAGTTTATGTGTGATTACTATGAGAACAATGTATAGGAACAAATAGATTGTGTTGTTTTAGAGGATTTTAAATATTTCTTTTTGATTTAAAATTAGGCCAACTGTCTTCCAAAGTACTTGACTGTGTCATCCGTGTTTTCCTTTGAATGCATTTTTATTTTTACATGCTCTCTCTATATATATACCTGTCCCTCTGTCTAAGTGCCTGACCTCCCGTCTGTTTGCTTCTTCTGTGGACCCCTGTCTTTTTTGGATTTAGCTGGATTCTTTGAGTAATGTCAGGTTTGTTTGTTTTTTAAATGGTGCTGTTACTGTTTTTCTTCTGTTGCGTTTTTACAATAAACCTGATTTGAGTCCAGCTGCGTTCAGTTGTTTTGCTTTTTAGGATGTTTCATTTACTTTAGGGGTGATTTTCTGTATATTAATGTGCAAAATTAAGACTTGGGACAAGAATGCATTCAGACTTTTACAGTTGAACATGAGGATTGTTAGCAATCATTTTGGGAAATAGGCAAAAGACTAAATGAAAACCACCCTCATTACTTCCACCTACAGGTCATGTTTTCACCTGCATCCATCTGTTTGCAGGATTACACTAAAACAACTTGATGGATTTTCCTGAAACTGGGTGGAAAGAATCCATAAAATTTTGTGAACGAATCCAGATAAATGGAGCAGATTCAGGAATATTTTTCTACTTTTTTTGAACATGCTTTTTCCCTCTTTTCTTGATTAACTACTTGACAGATTACCCTGAACCTTGGTGGGAGGTTCAGGCATGTGCCATGGAGGAAACCATGAAATTTTGGAATGAATCCGGATAATCCATTGATTTTATTCATATCCTTTAACATTGCAAGATTTTTTTCAGCATTTTTACTTAAAAGCTACTTACAAAAGTTGTTAATTAGTGAGCTTTAAAAGCGCTGACAGGCAGACCGTTGGTTAACCTTTGAGCGGAACCAGTGGTGCATTCAAGTGCTTTCGGAAGAATGGGAAAATGAGTAAGTGGAAAGATTAACACAGACGCCAACTCAAATCAGAAATTCAGCAAAAAAAAAAAAAAAAGTTGCATTACTGGCAGACTTTGGTGTCACACAGACTGTTCACATGCTCCGACCTCAGTGCGTTCATGAGCTTTTAATATGTTCATGAGCTTTTAGTGGGAAACAACATGGATCCTGGATTTCACCGCACAGAGATTTTAAACAATATGTTGATGCTGTTTGATTTTTTTTTTTTTTAGCGATAAATCCACAGCCTAGTCTTCCTTTCTGTTTTGGTCATCGAACACGGCCGAGGTGTGCTGCCCCAGAGGGTTGTAGAGGAAGGCTTTGATCTCCCCTCCACCATTGGCGGTTCTCTGGAAATGGACTTCCAGCACATCCTGGAGGGTTTCCTGCTCCATGATGGGAGGGATCCCTGTCAGCAGCAGCGTCCGAGGACACACCGACATCTTTGTCTGCAACACCACAAACATACGTGTAAAGCTCTTTATGTGGACCCATTTTATACTCACACAATTTCAACATTTTACCAACATTGTCCTCAATGGGCTCCTGACTAATGCTTACCTTTAGGTTTGTTATATTTCCATTGACAAACGGAGTCACTCTCACTCTGTGCTGCGTCTGTTGTAGGTCCACTTCATGGTACTCTTTATCTGTCAGACCTTTGGCAACTGTTGGGAGAACGAGTTTCATCAGCCGCACGTCACTGAAACAGAACCTAGACCGTACATTATGTTGCATAAAGTACATTCTGCTGTTCCTTTTCAAGGGCTTAGCCTGCAACAGTCTGAATTACAATAATAATGGTACAGTGAAGGGGTTTGCATAGGTTTGGTTGGTTTCGGGTTTGGTTGAGCTTTTGTGCGAAGTCTTGAGTTATGAGATACTTTATTAATCCCACTGCGGGAAATTCTTTCTCTGCCTTTGACCCAACCCTGAGGAGTAGTGGGAGCAAACCGGGGTTCAGTATCTTGCTAAAGGACTAATCTGAGTATTAGTTGTTGAGAGCAGAGCTCGTTCACCGTCTTTCCCCACAAAGGTGAGGACCACAGTCCAAGAGTCCGACACCATGTCACAGTCCTCCACCTCTCCACCTCCGTTTTTCGTCTTGGAGAAGTGGATCTCCAGCTTGTTCTTCAGAATTTCTCGGTCCATCTTGGGCAGGTTGGAGATTAATATGCGCCGAGTACACACATCAGAACAGATCTGCAGGACAGACAGGTGCAGCAGGACGTTAATACCGACGCTGATCAGGCTAAAGGCGGGGCGATAAGCTCAGTGTCTCTTTGTTGTACCTCCAGAAAGCTGGGCATCAGCAGCTGAACCGGCCTGGCCTCCACCGTGATGCAGCAGTCCCCTCCCAGATCCACCCGGTGCTTCTTCATGTCCAGGATCTTCTTGGCCACTGGTGACAGAAGGAATACAGTTATTAATGCAGTTATACATTCACATAAGAATGCTCCAACATACTGTTTCCTGCTAAATTTATTAAGATGTAGATGGACCAGTGGCTCGATTTAAAAGCACAACCAAAGATACAGAAGAATGCATTTTTTGGCAGAATCCACATGGATCTCATATTAGAAACCTTTCTGCAGGAAACATTTGTTTGGATTCTACCTCCAACAATTGCCGCTTGCAGATTATGAACTCACCTTCTTCTTCCTCATATGTGACTAGCGTCGTTCCCCCTTCCATCGGGTAAACTATCCGCGATTCCATGTCGAACTTTTGTGTGTCGTCTGCCTTCGCTGTCACCCCGCTGAAGAAAACCCTCCTCTCTGGTGAGGCAGTGAACACCTGAAACCAAAACGGTGCAGGCGGACTGAGCAAGCTGTTGCTGAGCTGCAGACAGTACTGTGATGGGTGAGGTAAACCTACATCAGTCTGCTGTTTTAGATAGTAGCACTGGGCTTCTTCCTCCTTCAGGGCTGCCTCCAACTTCCGGATCTCCAGCATCAGATCGACCTCCTCGTGCTTGAGACAGTTCCGCCTCGCCTACAAGATGGAACAGAAGAAAAATGTCTAATCAATGGTAACAATAATCAAATTAAAATCAAACAAACACCTTTTTATAATACTCTACTGAATTTTCATTGTATATTTCATGATATTCTTTTGGTTTTGTCCCTATTTGATCATTTGGATTGTCACCAAAGGAGGTTTTCATTTCATTTCATGTTTTGTTTTTTACTCTGAATAAATTTTTTAAATTTTTTTAATAAGCCTTTAACACTTTAGGTTGCATTTTATTTTAGCTTAATGTTTTATTTTTGGGATATTTTTTGCATATTTTAATATATTCAGGTCATTCAAATCTTTAATTGTGAACCTTTCCAATGCATATAAGTAAAAAATATTCCCCTCTATAATTACAGTGGAGTCAAAGGAGAAAGTGTCCTGATACAATAATACTCAAATCAAGTTTAAATACAGTAGTTGAGTAATCTACTTTGTTACTGCTGCACAGTGAAGCCCCTAAACTCCAACCAAGAAAAAAAAAGAAGCACTTCTATACTTCAAATAAAGCTCCATACCGTTTCATTATCAAGTTGCTCCTTGTAGCAGCATTTGTCCTCTTTCAGACTCTGGGTCAGTTTCTCGGTTCGTCGCCTGAACTCCTGAGCCAGATGCCGCTGATCTCCTTTGCTGGCTGCCAGCTCCTTCTGATCCTGGAGCAGCTGCTCGAGCTTTTTCTGCAGAGACAGGAGAAGAGTCCACTAACTTCTTTATTTTCTAATGTACAAATAATTAATGTCACTGAAACAAGAAAAGATAAAGTCAACATTTCCTCTTCAAATATGCATTTCCCCAAATTCATCCAAGATGTAAACAAAACAATAAAATAAATGAAACTGTCTCATCACTTCAGTGCACCTTGTAGTTGGTGATTGAGGCCTTGACTCCCTCCAAGGTGTTCTCTGACATCACCAGACGGAAATCCTAAAACACAGTGGAGGATAATTAACACCTCATCTCATATTCTTTACATCAATGTTACCTTTACAGTCATTTTAAGAGAATGTTAACAATCTTACTAGTGAACGTAATATTACAACTATTCAATAAAACCCAACGATGTGATTTAAAGAGCTAAAAAATGTCTGTAACTGGTACATTTTTATAAAGCCTTTAAAGTGTGATGTTCATATAAGAGTAACATGACGTCAGGAGGAACTACAAAGACCTCTCACCTCTTCTGGAGACATAGTGAGGTAATCTGGAATAATCCACAGAATATTAAAGCTTTAGCATGATGTCAACCAAAATCTGTTTTAAATGATCTTATTAAGACATGACTATCAAACACTGAGCATCATTAACTTTAAACACTATTAACTTCTATAGACTGTCGGCCCTGCTGTCGCAAAAACAAGCCGCTCTCTCAGCAACGTTTAAATCACGTAAATCATTTTATTTATGACACATCTAATTACAACTGCAAACTCTAATGTTACGTCTATACTACCGGTATGTCATTGTATTTAACTACACATAACGTTTTTATAGTTTTCATTAAAAAGCAGTGAACTTACTTCCTATCGACGATCTATGCTGGAGGTTCACGACAAGTATTCTTTCAGTTTCTTTTTCCCTGTAGCCCTGAACGCCTCCTTTTATCTCCACCAGAGGGCGCTGAAGCCCCGACAGAACGACTCTAATGCAAGTCAGTGGCGTGAAGCACGTTTCCAGCGATGAAAAAGAGCATCAATAGTGCAAACATATCACATAAAAAGCCATGATGTCACGACTGTGACGTCAAATAGGTAAATCGGAGCTATGATTTTCCGCAGTTTGATATTAATAAGTCCAACCCGACCAGGAGTTCGAACAATTTTGTCCTATTATAAGTTTACAAAATTTCCGATGTACTTTGAACGCAGCATCTGACGTCCTCCGTTTTGACGTATGACTCATCTTTTGCAAGATGGCGATACACCTGTCTCCTCAGTGGTGATCCTTGTTGTTGTCTGCGCAACATAAGAAAGCAAACGAACAGCTGTTTTTAAAACTGCTGACGTAGATAAACCGCTGGACTGAAATCCAACATGTCCACCGAGGAGCTGTCGGCCTCGGACAGCGAGGCTGCCTTCGCCGGCGCAGGGGAGCGATGGGCACCTGTCGGCGCCGTGGCCACTCCCGAGGAGGAGAGCGGGAGCGGGAGCGCCGGCCAGCCGAAGCAGAGAGGCTCGTCCTCGGCTACAGAGGAGGAAATGGGTGTCAGGCTGGAGAAGCTGGAAGAGGAGCAAGCCTTGCTGAACTCCTCTCTCCTCGCCCTCACCTCACACTTCGCTCAGGTTCAGTTCCGACTGAAGCAGATCGTTCACGCCCAGAGCGAGGAGAAGGAGAGGATGCTGGCCGAGCTGGAGGAGTTCGCCTTCAGAGGCTGCCCGCATGTGGTGGGCTGCCGGGCTCTGGATGCCACACAGCTGGAGAAGTCGGTGAGGTTTTTACTCACGATTTGATGGCACTAAATACAACCACCGTGATGCTACACACTCCGTGATAACAACAGCAGGCGTCAACATTTACTCCTAGAGTTTATGACACTTGTCATCAAGTAATTGAAGGTCTGTTAAATAGTTATTCTGACTTTATAATAATCCCGGTTATCTTACTGTGTAGATTTTGCGTTTTCCGTTTTCATCCATAGCACAAGTGATTAAACAGTTTGTTGGTTAATCAACAGAAACCTTAGCTCTTCTGATAATCGATTAATTGCTGAAGTTCTTTTTCGAATCCCTCCCTTCTGCCAGCCTCTTGTCTGGTTTGGTGCTTTCTTTTGTCTCATGTGTTTATTTTCTGGGTTTTTAGACTGTTAGCTGGTCCAAACAGGCAAATTTGCAAAATGTCTCTTAGGGATTTAAAATTTATTTTCATCAATGATTTGAATGAGCGGCGTGGTCACGCCTCTGGACAAGTAGGTTGTGGGTTCAGATCCAGACCTGGTGGGGCCTTTATTTGTGGAGTTTGACGTGGGTTCCCTCCGGTTGCTCCGACTTCCTGCTACATGCATTATATGTGAATTGGTGACTCTGAATTGCCCGTAGATGTCAATGCGAGTGTGAATAGTTGTTTGTCTCTCTCTTTACATGTCAGTCCTTGTGACGTCAGACGAGTTAGGCCCCTCCCCCACAGACCAGTCTGGACATGTAGGTGGACACCTCTCACTTAGATGTACAGATCAAGAAATACACATGTTCTGTTAAAGGTTTCGTATTAAAGCTGATTACAGTGAACCTGTTGCATCACAGTCGAAGGCCGTTTCGCCCAGTTATCTCTTATCTCCACTGGAAAATGTTGCTTTCTCTCACCGGTGTGTTTGACTCATATGGTTGCAGGCTCTGTGGAAAATGGCTCCAGCTGATTGCCTTTTGTTTAATAAAGGCCTCTATGTACACAACAGGGTTGAAGCAACCTGCTCTGTTCCTGTCGTTTGTTCACTCCTTGCCTCTTTACATTTATTTTTAACCAAAGCAAACCGTCGAAATAGTAGTTTTTCATCCATGCTCATCATGTACTCTGTCCTAAAGGTCGTTTTATGTCATTTCTCTCTTGCTTGCATGCTTTACTTGCAGGGGGATCTGGTGAGTATGATTCCTGGTGTCTTTTACGCGACTTTGGTTTGTGTATTTTATAATCCTATCGGTGTCCGTAGTAAAAGTCTGTTTCGTACCGTTCCCTGTGGTATCGTGGTCACTCGGCACGCTCCCTGTCTGTACAAATTGAAGTCATTGTGTTGTGTTTCTGCCGTCAGAGTGAGAGGGAGAAGAGGGAGCGCCTGGAGGCTCAGAGGGAAAAACAGAAGGATCTCATTTTCCAACTGAAGACGCAGCTGGATGACCTGGAGCGCTTCGCCTATCAGGAGGGCAGCTACGACTCGCTGCCGCAGTCCGTCGTCATGGAGAGGCAGAAGGTGGGAGATGGAACTTGGTTCAGTCCTGTCACACGTTTAATGCATCATTTCGTCCACAGGTTGTCTGATCCGCCTCCAATCCTCGGACTTACTATTAATTTCTCGTTATCTGTCTATTTGTAGAGCTATACAGTTAGCCTTTCATAATCAGAGGAATGCTTTATATCACGACCTGCTTTATAAATATGATTCCATTGTATATTCTCTTTTTTTTATTGCCGTCTGTGTCAATGTTTCTTCTGTTTGTACACAGTGTTGTTTTATGTGTAGTTCACGACGTGTGCTGCTGCCTTCTTGGCCAGGTCACCCTTGTAAAAGAGATCTTTGATCTCAATGTGTTTTTATTCTCCTGGTTAAATAAAGGTTAAATTAAAAAATCAGAAGGTAGCTTCTGAATGCAGGGTAATTAGTGTAGATGGAGCTTCCCACACACACGTTAAGGAACACCAACACCGCTTGGAATCTACCACCACAGATAAATTCTCCACCTGCTCTTGAAACTTCAATGCAGTTTCACATTGTTTCAGGTCATCATTGACGAGCTGATCAAAAAGTTAGACGTGAATCTGAACGAGGACATCGGGAACTTGACGCCGGAGGAGCTGAGGCAGAGAGTGGACGCCGCCATCGCTCAGATCGTGAACCCAGCCAGGGTCAAAGAGCAGCTGGTGGATCAGCTCAAAACCCAGATCAGAGACCTGGAGATGTTCATCAACTTCATCCAGGGTACGCAGTCTCATATGCGGAACAAAGTCGTTCAGCGGCTCCCCTGGTTCATTACCGGCGTCCGTTCATTTGTTTTCATTTCACAGTTATCTTTTTCTGTTAATACTTTGATGAGTGATTTTTGCTTTTCCCTCTAAAAGATGAGGTGGGGAATCCTCTCCTGTCAGACGGGGCACACAGCCAGCAGCCACAGGCAGCAGGGATCAATGCCAGAACTCCAGGAGTGAAGAAGAGAGGTCAGTCGGCTCACGTCAAAACTCCAACTGCAGGCCACATTTGTGGCGATGAGACCAGCAGACGTCTGAGTAAATGTCTCACAGCTCGGCTCAGACATGGTGTCGTATTCTCTAAATAACAGCAGTTTGCTTTTTGTTGTTGGGAGCTGAGAGTCTGGTAGTTTATCCAATAAATAAGGTGTTCTGACCCTCCCAGCTGGCATGTATTCAACTTCCAATTATGGATTAAGATCAGGCTGAATTCACATTGTGTCTTTCTGGTTTTACTGGTCCTGATAAGCTCCTTTTGAATGGAGAGTTTAGAGGAAGTGGTTGTTCAAAAGCTCCAGTGCTGCCGTCCAGTATAATTATACCCCACCTTCTCCTCCTCTCACTAACAGTGGACCCCGAGCAGGCCCAGAAGATGCGAGAGACCGGCCTGCAGCTGATCCAGAAGGCCCTCGCCGTGCTGCAGATCTTCGCCGTGAGCCAGTTCGGCTGTGCGCCGGGACGCGTTCCTCCGGGCATGTGGCCTCAGGAGTCCGCCGGGCAGGACTACGGGCCCCTGCTGCAGCATCTGGAGGCAGCTGTTGACAAGGTGAGAGTGCTGGGCTCCTGCAGACAGCCCTCCCTCGAACACGTCGTCAACTACACCAGCAACACGGCGCTGGGACCTCGAGACGAGCTGACGACGACCGTGAGGAAGGAGCTGGCGTTTGCTCTGAAAGACTTGTTGGCTCATGGCCTCTTCTCACCCTCCCAGACCATGAGCCTGGTGCTGGCACCCATCTCCTGCCTGCTGCCTCACAGACCAGCCCCGCAGACCATGCACCCATGGGAACTCTTTGTTAAATACTATCACTCCAAAAACGGGAAGGCTTTCGTGGAGTCACCGGCCCGGCAGCTTTCGCAGTCCTTCAGCCTGCCGGTGGGGGGTGGCTCGGTGACCATCACCCCTAAACAGTCCCTGCTGTGGGCCATTCACACTGTACTGAAGGAGCACGGACGCTACAAACGAGGACCAGACACAGAGTTCAAAGCGCTGGTGTGCATGGCTCTGAACGAGCAGCGCCTGGTGTCGTGGCTCAACCTCCTGTGTAAGTCTGGCACCCTGATACACCCGCACTACCAGTCCTGGAGCTACATGGCCCAGACCGGCTTCGAAGGAGCCATGCGAATCCTGGGACGCATCAGCCACCTCAAATTCAACCTCCCGGTGGACCTGGCTGTTCGGCAGCTGAAGAACATAAAGGATGCTTTCTGAGGAAGAAGACAAAAATCAGTTCCAGACGTATTTTTTTTTATCAGCTAAACTTCACCGCTCTTACCTGGCATTCAGGACCAACATGCATGACTTTGTGCTTGGAAGCGTGTAACCTTATCAAAGGTTATTTAAGTAGCCGCCCATCTGAAGTTATAGGTGCACATGTGTTATGTCTACAGTACATGCATGGATGGTTATGTTATGTGAGGTTCAGCTGCACATGTTGAAGATGTCAAAATGTCTACTTGTACTGTAAACACGCCTTAGAATGGAGACTGAGATGACCTCATCTGTAGTGAAGCCTTCCTTGAGCTTTGCAGCCTGTGCTCAGAATACAGTAACATTCCCCCATGTGCATGAGAGGGATCTGACCGATGCAGCAAACAGAGAGGTTACAGTAATCAATACTGTAATTCAGACAATCCAGGAAGAAAAACATAATGTGCAGAAAAACACACGTATATGGTTGCCTGTTGGTGCTCGTGCTGCTCCGTTCTCCTGTTGTGGGTTTAAGGTGGTAAATCATGTTGTAGCAGATGGATTCATTGTAAAGCTAGAAAGCAGCTTGAAATGAAAGATATCTCACAGTTTCCATCATGATGTAGCTGGCAAATGTGAAGTTTTGTGTAACATTATTCAGCTGTTGACACCGTTTGAAACCTCTAAAGCTGTTATTACTTTTTAATCACAGTTGGACCCTGTATTAACTGCTGCTTTTCTCCTATTCCAGGTGTCGTTAGCGTTAAACGACAGTCACACTGTGTGTTATGGATTTATTTAATGATCATGATAACATGATTGTAGATTTAAAAAAGTTTTTAGTTTTTTGTCTTCCTGTTTTTCAGATACATTTGTTCTTATATTCCTGACACAGCTGAGTTTGCACGCATCATTTCCTTAAATACTGAATGTACAAACCATAGATGCTCTTAAACTGAGGTTAAGTTGTGTTTGCTGTATGTTTCCCTGCTGATTATGGGATAGAAGTGTCGGTGTTCCTGCACCTATTCATGTGTGAGACCTCTGAGAAGTGGGCGTGCTGATAAAAAAGATCCCTACGTTTCTGTTTCCTGAGTTAGAAACCTGATTCCGTAACAACGCACTGTGTGATTTGACACATTTTATTGTTTATTTTATGCTACTGTCTAAAATGGAACCTTCTCTTGTGTTCGGGCGCTGTGTAGTAAATATAATATGTTCCTATTTCCCCATATTTGTTGTGTTTTGTTCAGCTATTATGTTGTGATTTATGTAAGAAGACATTTATTTATTGGATAGCATGTTTTAGCTCAACTCTGGAATAGGTGGAACATATCAGAACACTTTGTTGAAGAAGCTGCTGTACTGTAGGTGTTCACACTAGATTTTTTTAAATTATGCTATGTACTGTATTTTTATCTTTATTTCATTGCTTTAATCACTAATAATATATTGGGAAACGTGAATTGTAATGATTTTTTTGTTGTTGTTTTTATCATGTTTAATGCATACCTACTGCTGTAAACAAATTCAACCTAATAAATAAACCGCTGTGCTGCTTATGAGTCTTTATCCTTTCAGATTTTAAAGAAATAATCCTCAAAAATCCTCCAGAATGTTGTGTGTGTGAGCAGACACAAAAAAGTTATTTTGTGTTTTTATCTTTGCAAATGTCACATTTGTTGAATAAAATTAAAATAAATAAGTATATATGTTTGTGAGTTATATGCTTTGTACAATTCTGTCATTACCTCTGCCAAGGAGGTTATGTTGTTTTGCTGGTGTTGCTCTGTCTGTCTGATTGTTAGCAGGATTAGTCTAAAAGTTAAGCATGGATTTTGATAAAAATTTATTGAAGAGATGTATGATTCAAGGTACAATCCATTACATTTTGGTTGTGATCTGGATCGTGTATAATATATACTGTATAATTTATAACACTTTTGCTGATATTATTTCTGTACTTTTACTTTAAGAGTGATTATATCTTTTTCTTTGAGGTATTGCCAGTCTTATTTTTTTTAACCTATATTGAATTCTTCTCATACAATATTAATATCTACAGCTAAAAGCAAATTAAACATAACAAAAATATGTCCAGATTAAACACACACATAATTTTATTTTTTGATTAGTTTTTGTTTTTAAAAAATTATATAGTGTTTTTGTGGGACAGTGATATGTCATGTATTTTCCTATTTTTTTAAAATGTAAATAAACGGTTAGGAGTCCGAAAATGTAATTCGGAAGTGACGTATTAATCGGTGGGGTCAAAGTTGACAAAAGCCTTCTCGGCTTCCTTTCCTGTTAGCGGTGGCCGTAGAACAGCATCAGTGAGTGTGATTTTCCCTGACACAATCTTCATCCATCTCCCTAAATCTGGCCAATTATATGATTTCTATCAATACTTATGACATTCACTGAAATATCCAAGATTTGTTTGTTAGTTTTGAGTATTTTTATTTGATGAGGGAACAAAATCTGCTGTTAAATGCAGCGTTTCGTCTTCGTAGCGCTCGTTTCAATATGGCAGCTTCCTTGATGTAGACAAAACAGGCCGTAGCTCATCTGTCAGTGACCGGCCGGTACACAATATGTCCAGATTTTTAGAGCGCTATTCACTTAAATTGTAACACAACCAACGGCAGCATTAATACTGGCTGGTGTTGAAGCTACAATAAACCTTTAAAGCTGTGGAGAGTGAAATCCATTACCTAGCTGGAGGCTAATGCTAACTTAGCCGGCTAATCAGGCAGCAAAAACGAGCTGAAAGATTGAACAAGTATCCGCGAATCTCTCTCAGGTTCACGTCAGTAATGCTACTTGTGGTGTATTGAATTTTCCTTGGTGACACGAGTTGACAGGGGGGTTCTTTGTGTGGCAGAAATGGGCAAGTTCATGAAGCCTGGGAAGGTGGTGATGGTCCTGGCTGGACGCTACGCCGGTCGCAAAGCTGTTATCGTGAAGGTAAAGCGGGGATCTGGGCAGATGTGATGGGTATGCAATAACAGATGTATGTAATGTCTACATATTTGTACTGGAGATGAACGAGTCCACGTTCATCTCTAATGGAGTTGCTGCACTAATAAGGAACTTAACCAAATTATAAGTATACTTGTATATTATGTATTGCAGGAATAGTTGCTGTGGACTGTTAGTTTCTGCCTAAAGCCACAGTCCTTTGATTTTGCAGAACATTGACGATGGCACAGCCGACCGTCCTTACAGCCACGCTCTGGTCGCAGGCATCGACCGCTACCCCCGCAAGGTGACCACCACCATGGGCAAGAAGAAAATTGCCAAGAGGTCCAAGATCAAGGCCTTTGTCAAGGTGTTCAACTACAACCACCTCATGCCCACCAGGTCAGTGTCTGGAGTTGGCGTATTTCCTGTGCAGGAATATTCCTTTGTTATAGCAAAAATTTTATAAGGGATGTTTGATGCAAATGTAGCTGTGGTTTCGACAAAGTGGAATCGGTGACCTGACAGTTGAAGCACTGTATGAGATGGATGCATCTGCCCTGCGTTCATTAGCAAACTTGACATGACTTTTTCAGGTAACACTTTGTCACCTTATTGAACACTTTGTTCTAATGGAGCATTTCCAAAATGGAGGACAGTCAGACATCTTCACTGATAACCGTTACTGAATGATGTCATAGCATTTGGTGCAGCGATTGCTTTTCTGCAGATCATTGAAGTCCAGGGAAACACTGGCATCTTGTGTTAAACGCCTCAGAAATGTGTTGTACCACAGTCCCTGGACTTGGAATTCAAGTCCCATTTAGATCTACATTTGAGGTAAATTTGCATTCTGGCGATGGACATTGTTACTTTGTTCTTTTTGGGGGGGGGGGGGGGGGGGGGTTTGTTTTGTGAACTTGCTGTCCACCATGTTGGTCTTGCCGCGGGTTACCTCAGGAAATGGCTCGCTATATCGCGTAAGACCATGACAGAACCAGAACGCCCTGCTTATTAGACACAATGCCTGAAAAGTTTCAGAATGTTTTGCTTCTTGGCACAGCTGGTGCTTTGACTAAAAAGTCAGAAGTGCATGTCTGTGGGTAGAAATGTATTGGGAGGAAAATCAATGACATTCCAAAGGTGCGCCGTGGGAGTAAATGTCTAATGGCTGAGGTTAAACTGCTCTTACATGTAATGCTAATGGTGAGCTATAAAGCTGAAGAGTTACACATCAGTAGAAACATACATCAGTTTGGGATCTTCTGTGGATTTTGGATACGTTCTGTGCCGATATTGTTACATCACCGATTCACCATTCTGACTGACCGCTTCTCCATAGGTGGTTCACTGCTAGTGTAGCGTTTGGAGCCAGTTGGCATATGAAACAGAAAAGAAAAAAAAATTCTCAGATACTTTAAACCTATGTGATCGTATTAACAAGGAGAAGCCTTTATTTCTACCTTCATGATAAGGATGATTTACTATTCAGTGGCTGTTTAATATGAACATTTATCTGTCTAGATGTATTTAAAAAGGTTTTTAAGGGCCTTGGTGGAGGTTTGGGCTCTCAAAGCTTGTTTTTCTACAGTAAAGTTAAAATTAGAAACTTAAAACTTGGATCACATCCATCGTACGTTAAACAACACTCGTTCTAGTCTGTTTCTGTTGCTCCTTCGGGCCGTGCCCTGCTCACCTCACAAACCTGTTTCACTTTACTTAACAAGTCAATATAAACATCTGAGACAGACATTTAACCTTAACTCTGCAGCTCATACATTTAGACTTCTTATATCTGAGCTGTGTTCTTTCTCACCCTGAGAAGCAGATTCGTTGTAGTTCAGACTCATAATCAGAGGCTACGTTCACAATAATTAGCCTCGTGTTTCAATTATAATTTTTTTTTTTTTGCTCAGATCAGATTAGATTATTTTGACAGTTCACATTCATGATTACCAGTGACCTGTATCTACCCATCTATCAGTGTGCTAGTAGTGAATGCTTGCATGTCATTTAGCTCTGGAGCTCTGCAAACACTTCACTGTTTTCATTGTCGGTCTTTTTGTTCTTCTATTTTACTGCGCTGCCGGCGCTGAATGATGGCGACGGCGTGCAGCGTATGCATAGGCGCAAAAAAACAAACAACCCATGTGAATTCTGATCTGTCTGTTCTTATTCATGCCGTATGGCCACGAGTCAGATGTACATCCCGTCTTAGGACTATGTATGGAAGTGACTTAAATCTGAATGAAGAGGTCAGATTTTTGTGTTCACACAGCCCTAAAAAAAATCATGTTTGTGTCACATTAAGGTAAAAAGTTGTGTCACTTAAGCCCTTTGATGTGAACATAGCCATAATTAATTAGATGGCTTTGAAGGGAATCTTAAATTACTGTCATTTTACAGCAACATTGAGCATTGACTCAAATATTTTTACCGTATTGCACATAAAATGTTGCTTCCTTTTAGTCAGCTGTATAGGAGACGGTAAAAAACTTCTTCTGTATGTACTAAATGTTCACTGAAAACACAGATTACATGAGGGCTGTTATGGCAGGTTATGGAGTGTGAATGGAAGCAGTGATAAAATAATGCTCATCCTCTTTAGGCACCTCATATATGAAATGCATTCACTGTAAAACTGCTTGGTTGCATCAACAAGGTTCCAGTTGTAAATGAGTACTTGAAACAGGTCGAGACATTCTCCTGCTTAATAATCCTGTCTCAAATTAAGTGGAGGGTTTAAATGACTGTCGTTTCCTTCAGATACTCTGTGGATATTCCTCTGGACAAAACCGTCGTCAACAAGGACGTCTTCAGGGATCCTGCTCTCAAGCGCAAAGCCAGGCGAGAGGCCAAGGTCAAGTTTGAGGAGAGGTGAGTCCCCCCCGGTCGTCACGTGGGTTTTGTTGGGTTCATCTTTTCTTTAACATCACTTAAACATAACGTTCTGATGTCAAGGGTGACGCTTTAGAGGACAGCTGAAAAGATTGAGTGCCTCTAGTGTTTGGACCCTCAGAGGCTTTTAAATCTAGGCCTATAATGGCAGATGACGTATTTCCTTCCAACGCGCTGTTCATGTGATAAAACTTAAATCCTTTGTGTCACTCATTTCATTTTTTGTGAATGCATCATTTTTTTCAGGGCTGTTCAGGGACCTTTAGTAATAATTAAACCAAAAAGCCTTCAGATGGCTTCAGTGTCAGATTTTGAGATATTAGTTTAGCCCATTTTAACGCTGCTGTTGTCCTACATGTGTAACCAGAACAAACATGTTAAATTGATTTATTTCTTTTCTTTTCAGGTACAAGACAGGCAAGAACAAGTGGTTCTTCCAGAAGCTCAGATTCTAACTTCACTCGGTTTCACAAATAAATGTTTAAAAATGGGTTTTGACTGTTGGCTCTTTATTGACATCTTTTGACTTGTGTTGGGAGGAAAAGCCTTCAATTTTTCTACATGTTTCTAGGTCATACATCATAAATGGATTCAGCAAATGTTTTCTAAAGGGTGAAAATACCAAGTTTGTGAATATAGTCTGGTGGATACGATGTATCTCAAATTTATCTACGCAACAGAATTTTATTCTGTATCACGTATCTGAGAATTTATTTTATAAGATTTATTTTTATTAATACCATTCAAATTGTACTTTTCTGTTTTCTTATCTCTAAACCTGAGTCTTAAGCTGTTTCTCCTGTAACAAATAAGAAATCGCAGATGGTCATTTTAATTTTTAAGGGATATTTCATTTGAAATAACATTTTTCCTATTTATGATTTAATTTTTTGAAGTGCATTGAAGAGTGGGTTTTTATGTCTACTGAGCTTTACACTGCTCAAAGGGGATAAACTCAAATAATAAACCGAGGTCACTTAAAACACCTGACGCAAAAAAAAAGGCTCTGTTGGCAACATCAGCCTAAATAGTGGAATTCCATCCCAAAAGCAAGGATAAGGAAGATCAGGCAGACATTAAATTACATTAATTGACATATTTTTAGGTATCTGGTGTTTCTTTGCACTTGCTGAAATAAGAAGCATGAATCTTAAGAGCCTTTTTTCATACCTTTCACCCATAGATACTTGATATAAGACTCCTGAATGATTTGACAAGTTGGAATAATGTAACATCAAATCTTATTTGTTATTTTAGTAACCCTATTTTACAGACCTCTAGAACTCCCCCAAGTACAGAGAATGTATTTCACCATATTTCCCTCTTGATGTTTGTTAATTATGACAATAAAATCCACTAAATCTGTAAACCATCATTAAAGAGATGAAAAATGATACCACAGATATTTTAAAGCACCAGATAAACAGACCTGAAAACTGTTTCCATTCATGAGGTGGAATCAGTTGTGCACATTTGTCATATCAACATGATACAAGCATGTTACCCAAACTGTGTCGTAGATAGACAAGTGTATTTGCATCATGAGGAAGCTGAAGCAGAACACGCAGAAACACATGACTCACAGTAAATCAAACATCCCACAACTTTATAACCCCATAAGCCGTTATTCAACTTCAGCTACCCAAAAAACATTTCACCATTCTCACAGTTTTCCCCATTTGCCGTTAGAGTGTTGCTTGCAGAGACAGATGACAGTGCAGAGAGACGTTTTCACAGTATCACAGCTGTCTTTTTGTTGCTGACGAACATCTGCCACCTCCACCACTTCAGGCTGGGGTTCTTGATGCACTCTCCGCCTTCAGAGCAGGTGTAGCTGGTGGGACAGCAGTACTTCATGTCGCTGCAGCACACCGCCTGTGGAGAGAGTAACGGGAGGGAGGGAGGTATGTGAAGTTTAACGTTTCAATCTGGTTTTCGTCAGTATCACAGCAGTGGGACAGTCCAATAATGACCTTTTTATGAATACTGATACAGATAAACTGAGACATTGAGTGGGAATATCTGATACAGCATTAAATTCTCTTCCTGTTTGTTAAATAGGAAATTGTTTCTTTGAATAATTCCATTCCGTGTCTGGGCAGCACACAGCCTGCATACACAGCATTGCACAAGGTTAGTGAAAATTACCTTGCTTATTTTGCATAAGCAAACCTTAACACAGCTAATGTACAGTGATAGTGTGTCTTGCATTTTCATGTCAAATTAGCTGCTCTACATTAATCTCACCACACACACACAGATCTCACCTGTGGCAGTGGGCAGCAGCTCCACTGGCCTGTGATCAGTTTGCAGCAGGTGTTGCCATCAGGGCACTGACTCTCAGAGTCACAAACCACATTGCTAGGCTTGGCCTGGATGCTGGTGGTGGCTGGAAGCTTGGTGTACAATGGAATCACATCTTCTCCTTTAATGCACGTGTCCTCGCTGCACTGGTAACCATTGGGACAGCAGTGGATCCCATCAGCGCAGCACAAGGCCTGGAGAGAGGAGAGAGAGTTTGGTGAAGCTAGAATTTATAGTTTGCCAGATATGCTCCGGACAAGATGTCCATCTCTCAGACTCACCTTAAAAATCATGTTTCCATGGAAAGAACAAAAAATTTTAATTTGTAAAAAAATTCAAAATGTCAAAACACACACATAGATCTCACCTGTGGCAGTGGGCAGCAGCCCCACTGGCCGAAGAGCAGTTTGCAGCAGGTGTTGCCATCAGGGCACTGAGTCTGAGCATCACAAACCACAATGCTAGGCTTGGCCTGGATGCTGGTGGTGGCTGGAAGCTTGGTGTACCATGGAATCACATCTTCTCCTTTAACGCACGTGTCCCCGCTGCACTGGTAACCATTGGGACAGCAGTGAATCCCATCAGTGCAGCACAAGGCCTGGAGAGAGGAGAGAGAGTTTGGTGAAGCTAGAATGTATAGTTTGCCAGATATGCTCTGAACAATATGACAATTTCTCACTCACCTTAAAAATCACGTTTCCATGGAAACAAAAAATAAATTACAAAAAACATTACAAAAAAATTCAAAATGTCAAAACACACACACAGATCTCACCTGTGGCAGTGGGCAGCAGCCCCACTGGCCGAAGAGCAGTTTGCAGCAGGTGTTGCCATCAGGGCACTGAGTCTGAGCATCACAAACCACAATGCTAGGCTTGGCCTGGATGCTGGTGGTGGCTGGAAGCTTGGTGTACAATGGAATCACATCTTCTCCTTTAACGCACGTGTCCCCGCTGCACTGGTAACCATTGGGACAGCAGTGGATCCCATCAGCGCAGCACAAGGCCTGGAGAGAGGAGAGAGAGTTTGGTGAAGCTAGAATGTATAGTTTGCCAGATATGCTCTGAACAATATGACAATTTCTCACTCACCTTAAAAATCACGTTTCCATGGAAACAAAAAATAAATTACAAAAAACATTACAAAAAAATTCAAAATGTCAAAACACACACACAGATCTCACCTGTGGCAGTGGGCAGCAGCCCCACTGGCCGAAGAGCAGTTTGCAGCAGGTGTTGCCATCTGGGCACTGAGTCTGAGCATCACAAACCACAATGCTAGGCTTGGCCTGGATGCTGGTGGTGGCTGGAAGCTTGGTGTACAATGGAATCACCACTTCTCCTTTAACGCACGTGTCCTCGCTGCACTGGTAACCATTGGGACAGCAGTGGATCCCATCAGTGCAGCACAAGGCCTGAAGAGAGAAGAGAGAAGAAGTGATACCTTCTCATTATCAATCTTGTTCTTTGGTTCTTCTTTCATATGAATGAACTTAAAATGATGAAAAAAAATGTACATTTGCATTACCTCACGACCAAATATGCAGAAAAATCAATAAGATGGCTTTCACTTAAACGTATCCTGCAAAAATATGTCCTCTGCTCAGTATTTCTTTTAAACCTGCTTTTCCTTAAGCAGATCCAGGCAGTAGCCTTGATATCACAACGATGAAACAGCACCGAACATGGAGAAATCTGCATCAGCTGTTTTTATGCATGGGCTCAATGATTTGAAAAAGTACACGAGGGTTTGGGGAAAAGTAAAATGAAAAGACAAACAAACTCCTGCTACATTTACATGTTTGTTTGTTTTTTTAGTCTGATTATGACGTATGAATGTAGAGCGAAGTGAGACATCTGTCCTCACTCCTGCTGTTTAGTATCTCTGCTGCAAAACACAAAGCAGTTATGTGTTATTGTTGTCATGGAGGTAAAATTGTGAGCTACCAATTGTTACCTGAATGCTTTTATTGACTCTGTTCATCTTTCTGTCATCTTTCTTTGATTGTAAGAAGCATGTTTAACCTCTGAGCTTCATTTGACACCAGTAACTAACTGTTATTCAGAGTTTTTACCGTCCATCTGCTGTTTGTCGACCTGTGACACTTTCCACTGGGACCCCCCCCGTGTGTTTGATCTGAATTTGGTAACACTACAATGTTAGTTAATGAAATTATTGAATATTTCTCTCAATAAAAATTCCCCAATATTATGCAAAAGCATATTTTCCTCATAGTAAAACCATCAGTTTGGAATATTGTTTTTGTATTTTCGGGTTTGCTCTTTGCAGACGGTCCCTTTGCCCTCGTCTGACAGGCAGCTGCACACACAAACCAGCTTCCAACTTGGAAGCTAAAAAGCTAAGCTAGTGATAGTGTGTTTTATATTTTCATGTCAAATTAGCTGCTCTCTTCACAGTAATGTCGCCACACACACACACACACACACACACACACACACACACACACACACACACACACACACACACACACACACACACACACACACACACACACACACACACACAGATCTCACCTGTGGCAGTGGGCAGCAGCCCCACTGGCCTGTGATCAGTTTGCAGCAGGTGTTGCCATCAGGGCACTGAGTCTGATCATCACAAACCACATTGCTAGGCTTGGCCTGGATGCTGGTGGTGGCTGGAAGCTTGGTGTACAATGGAATCACATCTTCTCCTTTAACGCACGTGTCCTCGCTGCACTGGTAACCATTGGGACAGCAGTGGATCCCATCAGTGCAGCACAAGGCCTGAAGAGAGGAGAGAGAGTTTGGTGAAGCGACCTTCCTAAAACATGGTGTTTCTATGGAAACCACACAAAATACAATTAGTATAAAATAACAAATATCAAAAGGCACAGCTATGTAATATGGTTGAGATGCGTGTGAAGTTGCCAGATATGCTCCGGACGAGACGTCCATCTCTCATACTCACCTTAAAAATCATGTTTCCATGGAAAGAACAAAAAATTTTAATTTGTAAAAAAATCAAAATATCAAAACACACACAAAGATCTCACCTGTGGCAGTGGGCAGCAGCCCCACTGGCCTGTGATCAGTTTGCAGCAGGTGTTGCCATCAGGGCACTGAGTCTCAGAGTCACAAACCACAATGCTAGGCTTGGCCTGGATGCTGGTGGTGGCTGGAAGCTTGGTGTACCATGGAATCACATCGTCTCCTTTAATGCACCTGTCATCGCTGCACTGGTAACCATTGGGACAGTAGTGGATCCCATCAGCGCAGCACAAGGCCTGGAGAGAGATCATCATCATCCTCAGTTATATAGTAGGATGGTCATTTTTTGCCACGAGGAAGTAAATTCCTCGCTATAAAGAAAAGCTACGAGGAATTAAAATATTTGAACCAAATCTAATATCAATTTGTGGGAGTTTATGAAGATTAAGACTTAAGACTTAAAGATGAATATAAACGATTGAGTAAAAGAAGACAAAAATCTATTCATCTATTTTCTATAACTGCGTATCCTTGGCAGGGTTGTGAGGGGGCTAGAGCCTATCACAGCTGACGTTGTTCGAGAGGCCGGGTACACCCCGGAAAGGTCAGATTAAGATAATCTGAGTTTAAAAAAAACCCAAACAATTTAAATGTAGTTCTATCCATCGAAGACCCAGACTTTTATTGGACAATAACAAACACTGTTATAACAGAAATATGGAGGACAAGCTGAGCAGTGGTCACTCAGTAAATCACTATTACCGGCCATGTGGTGTTTAAATGAACTAAAAAGACAAAGAATGCTGGACATTAAACAAAACAGACACACAAACACACTTATAATAAGGTTGTACACATGCTGTAGTTTTGTATTATGTTTCATTGATATTCAGGATGTAACTGGAGGGCAGAGCTCACATGTTGCAGCGGACAACAGTTCCACATTTGAAGCAAGGTTATGAAGCAGCAGGTGAAGGACTGAGGGCAGCTGGTCTGGGCGTCGCACTGAATCCAGCCTTCCACTTCCTCGTTCTCCTCAAGCTCGTATGACATCGCCTCTTCCTCCTCAGTCTCCTTCCTCGCCATCCACATATGTTCCGTGCTTATTACACCTGTAGGGTTATTTATAATGGGACCTTATGGGATGGTTTGTTTAGTGCTCCAGGTCTTCTGAAGCCAAAACATTTAAGTTTGTTTAATTCCATACTAGCATGAATAGAACCAACACATCATTTCCTATGTTTCTATGTGAAAATTATGGATATAGATCGATAATTGAGGGATTGGGAGGAATTTATGACAAGATTTTTTTAGAATATTTTTCCGGTCCGTTCCCACTATAACGATGATGCCAGTCATTCTAAAATTTGACAATTTCTGGGAATTTCATGGAATTTGTCATGGATTTGGTGGTGATTTCTTATTTTGAAGGCTTATTGTCATGGTTTTGTATTCCTGTTTCCTGTTTTATTTTGAAGTTTTACTCCATGCTGTGTTCTTCGTTAATTTTCTTGTTTATTTTGCCCTGTTTTAGCCTCTGTTCTTGTCTCAGTTCTGTTTGCATGTTTGTACTTTCCCTTTCCTCTCCCGTCTGTAGGGTTTATGTGTCCTGTTCTTGTGTACCTGCCCTTTAAGTTTTCTGTTCTGTCACCTGTTTGTCATCCCCTCGTTATCCCAGTCTATGTCCTCTAAGTGATTCCTGTTGTTAGGTGCCAGTCGTCGTGGACGCTTCCTGTTGCGTTCAAACCAGTTCCCCTTGTTTTCCTCGTGTTTCCAATAAGTTTTCTTCTTATGTCTGCCGTTTGGTTTCTGTCTCTGCCTTTGTGTTTTTTTTATTTGGATTTGTTTGCCTTGGTTTTACATGTACTGAACTTACTGCCTGTGTTTTTGGACCTAGTCTCTGCATCACTATTCTTTCTGAACCATGACAGAATGCAAAAAAAACCTTTAAATGATATGGGAAAAGGTTAATTATCCTGAGAAGGTTCAAGGTTTTGTGAATGTTTTTATGTTTGAATGGAGTTTCTAAGTTTAAGTATTGATTGTTTTTCAACATTTTTCCCATTATGTTTAAATGGGAAGGTTTAGCTGAAAATGCTTAATATTATGTATTGAAATGTCTAAATAGCTACCAGCATATGACGGACATGTTAGCCAAGTTTAATGAAAAAATAATGTTTATAGACTGATGGAAAAAAATGTCCATTTCAAGAAAGGTCTATTGGCAAATTTGTAGCTTTACCTATAAGAAACTTGTTTGTGGTGAATCAGAACATCTGGTGTCATCATGTGCATCTTATGATACATCTGTGCACATCTACTCTATTTTTAGGTGTGTGCTCGTTGTATATAAATGAATGCATGATAGACTTCTCACCTGTGTCCTTCTCTGAAAGAGGAACTGTATCCTTTGTGGTGCCTTCTACAGTCTCTGCAGTCGCTTCTCCACCCTCTGAAAGCAGAAACACACTGATCAGGCTGCATGAACACAGATTTAGACATTTAATCAGAATCAAGCCGTTATTTAAAGCAAGACGACCTTTTTGGTTCTCCCACTCTGCTCTTATCCTAGCAGGGAGTTTGGCCCACATTGGCAATTCTTTTTTGGTAGATGAGGAAACGCATTTGGATTTTTCAACATCACAGGTGCTCTCTTCAGGACAGCAATGGATCATATCCTCACAGCACACAGCCTGTTGAAACAATGAAAACAGATGCAGCATAATAAAGACGCCATAAAGGCGAGATAACGGATACCCAGGTAGGAAATGCAAAACCACCATTTGAGCCCCCTTGTGTGTGTGTGTGTGTGTGTGTGTGTGTGTGTGTGTGTGTGTGTGTGTGTGTGTGTCCATAATGAAAATATGTTGTACCTTTGGCATGGGACAGCATCCCCAACTCCCCAATGGGTTTTCACAGCAGGTGGTTTCATCTGGACACTCTGACACGCCGTCATTGCACTGAACTGTAGTCACAAGCTCTGCAACATGATAACAGCATAACGTACAATTAAAAAAAGTGTAAGTGATGCGTTTAGGGGCCTTGAAGTAAAAGTAAAACTCACAGTAAACTAAAAGCAAGCAAAGTCATGTGAGACGCCATATTTCAGCTGCAAACCAATATGAAAGTGCTTTAAATGAGAAACCAAAAGGCATTTAGACAAATGAGAAACACAACACAAGGCAAGGCAATGGGGAAGCGGCGTGGCGGCGCAGTGGGTGATGCTGGCCCTGTACAGTTAAATGTAACTCTGAGTCCTCGACTACATGAAGATTTCTGACCTGGATTGTGATTTTTTTTTAACACAATAGACCGAAGCTATCCATCAATTTTCTTTGGACCCAAACATAATTATCTCACTTTTAACTCTGCACAACTGATCGCTGATTTTTCACAATGCACTTCATGATTACGGTAGATCTTTGCATATTTTCCATCATATGAATTAATGTAAAAGTTAAACCGGAGCAGCCTGAGAATGGATCCTCGGTGAAGTACACGTGTCGTCTTTTTTTTTTATTGCTCACACAAATTCCCTTTCATGCAGACATGATTCACATCAGTTTAGAGCTAGAGAGTCACACACAGTTTTCCAGATATTATGCTAATCTGCAGTTCCAGTGAGGAGAAGGATTTAACCTTTTCTGATGCAGGAGCGGCTGTTTGCGCTGCACTGGTGGCCCTCAGGACAGCAGTGTTTCCCATCAGAGCAGGAAACTCCCTGTAAGGTCAGGAAATCACTCAGAACAATTCACTTCATAAAGGCATTTAGTCATTGTTTTACTCTGTAATTCTTCTATTTATTTTTTTAATAGAAGAAATCAGGGTCCAAATAGGTGTTGCAATTAAATATCTAAAGGTGTCATATTCATACATATTCATTGTAGTCTGTGAAGGGAAACAGGTTTGTTTGTGAACCAACAAAGCAAAGATCCTGTTTGTGAGAGGAACTAAAATATTTTCTTTAGATCACATGTCTGTCCTTCATTATATCACCAGCATGACTCTGTGCATGTATGGTTTACATATAGACAATATGGCCTTTGTTTCATGGCTTTGGGCTTTATTTCTTGTTTTTGTTATTTTTATTTATCTTGAAGAAAACCATTTGTGAGGTTATTATTACCCTTATTTTCCTGATAACTGCACCATTATTGTTAGAATAAAATAAATACTGATGCTGGGTCTTATATCTGCCTTGGATGGGGTTTGATTACCTGAGCTAAGGGACAGCAACCAAAACTTGTTAAAGCCCTCAGACAGGAGAACTCAGGGGGACATCGGGACTGATCGGGACAGATGTTGTCGTCTTCCTCCCCCATGTACGTCTTGATCATCCTGAACGACTGCAGGGACACGATGGGAGACGGGAACGATTTTAGAGCAGAAGGTCATCTTAAATACCTGACGTTCTCCTGAGAGCCTCTCATTGTTTCTGTTGTTCTCACTTTAGAGAGTCCGGGTTGATCAGCAGACGCTCTTTCCACCCAGGGGATGGAGACGGTAGCGTTCACACAGCTCGATGTGGCTGCATCGCAGATTGTTTTAGCGGGACAGCAATGCATGTGATCCTCACAGCACTCGGCCTACAAGGAGAGCAGTAGTAGGACACTTTGACTAGCAAAGTTTTTAGGCTCTTATCACAATGGCTAAATGAAGCCTGAGTGTTTAATCTGCCCATAGAAGTAGTAAAACACCACAGAGCATGAATAGAACCACTGTACAGCCTACAGCATAAGAAAATGGATATCTCATTTAACAATAAATAAAGGTGTGAAATATTCCAACAATGATGAAGTACTATGATGTTCCTGAGGTTAGGAGATTATAATCTCTATATTTGTGTAATCAACTTAAAATTGAAACTTTAAAAAACATCAATCATTCCAGGTCTATTAAAACATGCAAGTTATTAATGTCTTAATTTACATTCAAGACGTTTCCAGAGACACCAAATATATCTTAAAATAAGATGAACTGTGTATAAATTGATGCAAAAATATGAACTGATTTCTGTTACTAAAAAATGCATCTTAATGTGGGTTTTTAAGGGAAACTTGTTAAGGGGGAAATTTAGGAGATAATGTGTCCAAAGAACTGGTGCAATGACAGAAATTAATATGTTTAAGTAAAATTAGTATTTCCAGAAAGTAGGGTTATTACAAAAGCCACACAGTAGAGTAATTTTAAGTCACTTCAAAATGGTAGACGTTTATCTGCTGAGGCAGATTATGATGCAGAACTACATCCACAGCTACCTGATCAAACGGGCAGCATTCGTAGCCATTGGCCGGGTCGTTGCAGCAGGTTTGACTGTCTTCACATCTTCCTCCATCTGGACACTCATCTGCACCAACCAGGGCCAGGAGAGCCAAACATATGACAACCAACCTCTGCATCTGCACACAGGGAGACACACACACACACACACACACACACACACACACACACACACACACACACACACACACACACACACACAGTGGTTGTCAATGAAAGGAACGTGAAAGATGAAATGATGAAAAAACAGTCATTAATGTCGGGTGTGGAGTTTTACTATGGGTGGGCTTATTGGGGCTGGGACCGTTCAAATGGCAGATCATGTATTTTTCAAAATTTATTTATTTAAAAAATGTTTAAATGCACAATAAAAGAAAAACATTAATTAAGCTTCTATCATGTGTGATGACCAATCACAACAGCCAATTTTTTGTCCTGAATTGGGATAATGAGTCCTGCACCCTCATTATCACATACCATAAACCTGTTGTACTGGTGAATTTCCAGTATCTGTCTGACTTCCTCATAAACCTTGACATGGATAGTTGCAGTTGAGACAACGTGCATTGACAGTGCGCAGCATTTTTAAAAAGTCAATGTAGCTCACCCAAAAGTAAAAAATAAATGAATAAATGACCCACTTTCAGTTTCGTTTTGTTTGCATTTGAAATATAAAACAAATAATTGGACATTATACACAGGGGTTATTATTCACAACACGTAAAATATTAAAACAATCAAAGAAATCCAAAACTAAAGGTAGTTGTCCACTGGAAATATGCGTGAATAGTCGTGAAGCAGCTTTACATATCACTCAGAGAATTATTTACTGAACAAAAATTAAGTCTTAAGGCCAAAAGAAATGTATTTTGCTCTCACCTTGGTCGAAGTGTGGTTGTTGTGGTTTGTCAGCTGTTCCACAGGTGCCTCACCTTTAAATAAGACATGAGGACCCTCATCTTACTGAGCACGCCTATTGGAGAGAGAGAGAGAGAGAGAGAGAGAGAGAGAGAGAGAGAGAGAGAGAGAGAGAGAGAGAGAGAGAGAGAGAGAGAGAGAGAGAGAGAGAGAGAGAGAGAGAGAGAGAGACGCTATTGAACAGGCCACCATAGTGTAGCGACTGGGGGGCGCCATAGAAAAAAGCAGCAGAGTAGGGGGCGGGGCCAAGTGGATGATGCCATTTTCCTAGTGATCTCTACAACATACGCACCGCCTTCTTTGTAGCACCAATACACGAAGATATCCGTGTGCAGTGTACAGATTCATGAAACCTGTGTACACCGCGTGCGCATGTTTTGACCCGTATTTTTAGACCGCTCCGCTGCTAGCTCTGCTGCGTAAACATGATAACGGTCTACCGACAGTGGAGGGTCTTACTGAGTTACCTCTTAGCGTCAGCTATTAAATGTGGCGGCGTATCGTTAATTTAAGAGGAATGGATGAAGCCATATCTATTTCACAACGACGCTGGCAGCTAAAGTAGAGGTGAGGAAACGTTAGCTCGTTGTGTTAAGCAAGAATATGTCTGAAAAGCTAGCTAGCAAGCTACACAGGTGAACTTCACTCGAATGCTGACAGATGGGTCCAGTGAGTTGTTTATCTATTTCTCAACCTTTCCTTCTCTACTCAAATACGTATTATAACGTATTTTTTATTAATAGTTTTAAATATATAATAATACGTTTCTATATTATCTAACGTTAGCTAATGGCGCAGGGTGTGCTAACACAGAATGTGGCTCTCAGGTTAGACTGAGTTCAGTGAAACGTTCACCTAATGTCAGTAAAATTGTGTCCCGTCAACATGAGTGTAATGGATGTGTTTTCATAAGGAGACACAATGAACCTCCTTACAACGTTGTGTAAGGAGTAACGTTGTGCATCTAATTTTAGGACATGTTAGCTCCACGTTGGTTTTTAGGAGAAGCAGCTCACTGACAATGACGACCTTAAAGGCTGAAAATGTCAGACTTGGTGTGAAGTGTAATTATTTCATGACGTTAGAGAAGCCAGGGGAGAAAAGTCTTGTCATAAATAACATCTACAAGTCCATATTTTCTTCAGCCTAAAGATCTTTGGCTGTAAGTGTTGCAAGTGCAATGATTTCTTTAAAAAAAAACACCTTTTAAATTCAGTTTTCATTTGCCTCTTTCTACACTCATGAGTTTGTGTTCCATGTTAGGAATGTATATCTCTTCTAGGGTTGGGCCTCAGGGGCTGTATGGGCACATGCACATCATAGATAAGCTTCAACCATCTCATTATAACCACTCCGCCTAGATGTGCCTACTCTATTACACAATAAGCTTGTTCTGAAGGACAATAGCATAAATTACAGTTATTTATTTCTCACGTCTGCAGGGTGAGTGCGAAGTCTTGAATGTGCTATAATGATATTCTTGTTTTTTGATGTGTTTTTTTTTTCTTACTGACAACTAAACTGAAACAACTTGTATTGATGCAAATACACTCGGATCAGTTTAGCGGGCCCCCTGTGGATATGCCATCTCCTCATGGCTCTTGTTTATAACAGCATTTATAGTAACAATTTAGACATAAAGGCTTTGAGTGTCTGGAGATTTTTGTTTTAGTTACATTTATTATTAACAAGTTATATGAACGCTGCTTCTAGTGCTGAATAACACTTTTAAATTTAATTTCTGTTGCCGTGACGCTTATTATTTCAGGGTCAGCTGTCACCCAATCAGCACTCTGACAGAACAGCACCCTAACCTAACCACAAACTAGCTATTAGGTTGCTAGTGTTGCAGGTGATCAAAACTCCTCCTCAGTTGTTTTACATAACATGAAGGCACAGACATCTGACTACCTTGAGCTGTGGACATGGTCACCAAACACCTGTAAAGTGAAGCAGCAGAACATTGTGTTTAAGCTGGGATATTTTTTAAATCTTTTTTTTGTGTTTTTTTGGGCTGACAGGTGGGCAGGATGGGGGAGCGTGCCGTCAGTGACCCTGTGGCTCCGATCGCTCCGGTGCAGCAGATGATGGCTTCAAGCACCGGAGCCATCGTCACGTCTATATTTGGTGAGAACATAAAAATGGAACTTATATCTTGGGATACTGGAAGATGCACTTTGTGGTTCTGTTGAGCTTTATTGCATTATTGTTAATTTATATAAATGGGGTGGACCAAACATTGCACGCCTGCTTGTGTTTTGTAAGTTTAACAGCAGCAAAATGACCAGCTATCTTAAAAACAGTTTAAAAAAACAACAAATATCATAACTTTCATGAACATTTATTGCGAGTCTGTCGTAATAGACTGTGTTAGTTTTAGCTAGGTGTAGCTAATAAACTGGCAACTGACTGGAAGCCATTATGATTAATGAATATGTCTATTTGTTTTAGTCACACCGCTGGATGTCGTGAAGATCAGGCTGCAGTCTCAGCAAGCACCTTTCCACCAAGGTAGGTCAAAGGAGCTCGTCTTCTTCTGTGGTTTTTAGATTATACATTAACTTTGTTAATCAGACGCTGACTTCATGTTTAATAGCTGCTTGTTGATGCCAACGTGTCCCAATGCTTTTCTAACCCCACTAAACCTGTCCTTTTGTGTCTTTTTAACCGTCTCGGCCGTCTGTCTCCTCTTTTTTTTAAAATTCCCTCCCTCTCAACCTGTCCTGCCTTTTACTTTGTTTCGTAGCTTTAGCCTATGAATCAGCGCCGTGGCGCGGCATCAACCGCCCTTCAAAGTGTGAGTATGTGACCTGCTGTTGCTGCATATGAAAAAAAACAGGCTGCCGTTTAATAGAGGCATGGCAGTTGGGTCATGGATATGACTTCAGAAGAATATCACTACGATGTTTGAACTTTTGAACATCAACGAACCATTATTTATTTTATAAACTCGCAGCCTCGCAAAGTTCTCTGACACAAGTCTGACGTGTAAATCGGCTGAACCGTAAAAGCTGAGATTTTTTTTCTTCTTTTTGTTCAGTGTCAATTTCACTGTAGTCAAAATGTGTCCAAGACAGAATAGTTGGTTTACCGTTCATCTATTTTTGTTTTTTCTCTGAAAGGAATGTAGGGAATGTTCTGATGGTTATTCTCGGTGGAGGTCACACGCCTGTACATGTTCCGGTGCCATAGGGGGTAGCTGGAACCTGTGGGTCTCTATCCAGTTAGATGATATGTTTGGTCAAAAGTAGAACTAGTCAACTGAAGACTCTGAGACACTCATTGCTGACTTTTTGTTATGAGGTTTGTTTGTCTCTTAACTATATTGCAATTACAACATATTGACTTTTAACCCTCTCAGTGTCTTGGTGTGTTTATTCAGATTTGAGAGCTTTACTGACAAAACACAGCACAGCACAGGACAGGGAGGAGTCACGTGACTGAACATGATGTATTTTTTTAAGGACAGTTTATGATCACACTCATTGGGGAAAGTAAGATTTAGAGAAAGTGAGATTTAGAGAAAGTGAGATTTAGAGAAAGTGAGATTTAGGGAAAGTGAGATTTAGGGAAAGTGAGATTTAGGGAAAGTGAGATTTAGAGAAAGTGAGATTTAGGGAAAGTGAGATTTAGGGAAAGTGAGATTTAGAGAAAGTGAGATTTAGGGAAAGTGAGATTTAGAGAAAGTGAGATTTAGGGAAAGTGAGATTTAGGGAAAGTGAGATTTAGGGAAAGTGAGATTTAGAGAAAGTGAGATTTAGGGAAAGTGAGATTTAGAGAAAGTGAGATTTAGGGAAAGTGAGATTTAGGGAAAGTGAGATTTAGGGAAAGTGAGATTTAGGGAAAGTGAGATTTAGAGAAAGTGAGATTTAGGGAAAGTGAGATTTAGAGAAAGTGAGATTTAGGGAAAGTGAGATTTAGAGAAAGTGAGATTTAGGGAAAGTGAGATTTAGAGAAAGTGAGATTTAGGGAAAGTGAGATTTAGAGAAAGTGAGATTTAGGGAAAGTGAGATTTAGAGAAAGTGAGATTTAGGGAAAGTGAGATTTAGGGAAAGTGAGATTTAGCCGTTCCTAAACGGCGACCCGTCGTGTGCTTGATTAACGATTTCCAATGAAAACAAAAATAACCCCTTATAGAAATAGATTTATGCATTTACTATAAGCTTAGATGTGCTTGTTTGTGTTTGGCCTTCAGTCTTATTTGTTGCTCTAGTTTTGTAACTTTTAAACTACCGTTTCATGTCTGTCGAGATTCTACAGTTTCAGGGGAAACAAAAGACTGAAAATGTTTCCCATCAACACCACCTGTCCCTACTGAATGTTTTTTTTTGTTTTTGTGTGATAGTTCTGGTTTCATGGTTATGTAATGATGCTTAATTTTTTTGTCAATATTCTATGTTGAGTCAGCTGTAAATAAACAGGTAAAGTAAGCAGTTTTGCCCTGATGTTATCTTCGGACTGACTCTGTGGTCACTGACATCAAGTGTATTATTATCGCCTAAGATAATCACAATAATCATCTTTCTGTCCTCTGTCAGATTATATAACTCCATCAGAACACAGTTGAATCATGCTTGTATTCAGATGCTGGATGATTATTGTGTGCTGTTAAGTCTTAACCGGTTGTTTTATCTGTCACAGGGAAATGCTTCCTGTATTGTAACGGCCTGATGGATCACGTCTACGTGTGTCAGAATGGAACCAGTTGCACCAGCTGGTACAAAGCACAAACCCATTTCAGCGGCACACTTGTGAGTACAATAAAAACACCAGGCAGCTTCGCTTTTGCCCGCAAAACGAATTGGAATCTGTCAAATACGTGCGTTTTGTTTGTTTTCCGTAGGATGCTTTTGTGAAAATCGTACGATACGAAGGACTCGGGTCTTTGTGGAGCGGCCTGCCGCCAACGCTGTGAGTGTCTCAAGTCACTGAGAAAATGTTCGTGTTGCAAAAGGTCTTCAGTTTATAACGGCGCTGATGTAAGATGTTCTGCTTTGCATGTGATGCTGGAAACAGCATTTAAACATCAGACAGGATAACCCACCTCAACCATGCATTAGTAGAACAGCTAAATAAAGCCTCCGTGTTACGATCGGCCACAGGCCAGTGTTGAACCGCCGGCGCCCGTCTGTGGCCCTTGTTTTTTTGCAGTGTGCCCCACAACAGTGGCTCTAGTCGGTCCTTCTTGGCAGCTTTTTTGGCCGATTCTACGTGTTGAATCGGCAGCAGAGCCGGAAGAGAAATGGCTCTGATTGGTCCTTGAGTTAAAACTGAACGAGTGCACAAGAAGAGAAGAGGAAGTGAGAACAGGAGGGTTTTTAATTTGCTCAAGACACATTAATTCAGAAAATAACTATTTTCTGAATTAATGTGTCTTGAGCAAATTTTTAGGGCTTTAATTTGACTGCAAAACAGTTTTTTTTTCATTATAGCAGGAAACAGGCGCAAAAACAGTATACAGAATATTTTATCTACTGCCTGTAAGGACAAATGAAGTTATTTGGTGTGTGTGTGTGTGTGTGTGTGTGTGTGTGTGTGTGTGTGTGTCTGTGTCTGTGTCTGTGTCTGTGTCTGTGTGTGTGTGTGCGTGTGCGTGTGCGTGTGCGTGTGTCTGTGTGGGTGTGTGTGTGTGCGTGTGCGTGTGCGTGTGTCTGTGTCTGTGTCTGTGTCTGTGTGTGTGTGCGCGCAGGGTTATGGCTGTACCTTCCACTGTCATCTACTTCACCTGCTACGACCAGATACTGGACTTCATGAGATGCAGTCTGAGTGTTCAGAGCACCGTCGCCCCTCTTTTTGCTGGGGCTGTGGCCAGATGTAAGTCCATTAAAGCACAAGCCCATATAGATTTCTTTACCGTATCAATGACTCCCTATGTGTGTGTGTGTGTGTTGCAGTGGGGGCTGTGACCGTGATCAGCCCTCTGGAGCTCATCAGGACTAAGATGCAGTCTCGTCGGCTGCCTTACAGCGAGCTGTGGGAGTGTATCCGCTCCTCTGTGGCCCAGGAAGGCCTGCTGTCACTGTGGAGGGGATGGGGACCCACCATTCTCAGAGACGTGCCCTTCTCTGGTGAGAATGAATGAGAATAAAGCCGTCAGCAGGATTTTGCTGTGGAATAGAAACTTGTCAAACCAACCTTGCAGCATATTTCACAACTTTGCCAATCATTATCTGCCAAAACAGACGCCCTGCCAGAAGATGACAGCTTAAATACTGTAATTGTGTTTCACTGTCTGCATTTTTCCAAATTTGTCAAAATATGTACCTTTTGAAGTCCTTTCATGCAAAACATGCTGAAACATGGTGAACATCTGGGTGGTCAGTGAAACAATGGCTTCAGATGCAGGAGTGTTTTTTTCTAAACTTTACATTCTGTAACCTGTACAGCATATAACAGCCTCCATCCATTGACTCGTGATTCTCCCCAGAAAAGCTCTTTAACAGGAATGAAATAGAAGACATAACGGGACGAGCAACAGAAAACTAGGAGGGCACTCAGTAGAGCACATACCTCTGCCAAGTCCTAATGGTCTAAACGAATCGTCTGTGTCTGTGTGTATCTGCAGCTTTTTACTGGTTTAACTATGAACTGGTGAAGGCCCAGCTGTGTGAAAAGTACCAAATGACTCAGGCCAACTTCTCCATCAGCTTCACTGCAGGAGCCATCTCTGGAGCCGTAAGTAGTCAGCTTTTAAACGTTTAAACTGCAAACTCTTCTGTACGCTTAAATACAAACGTGTATAGATATATACTGCATTAACCCCTAATAACAGGGTTTCAGGTCTGAGCATGCATCATCAGGGACGTGTAAAGAGAACCAGATCAGTGTCGGACCCACATGCACAGAGTAACCCTTCCTGTTTATGAATTAAACGCAGCCCCTCTGATATGAATGACTGTGTACATAACATCTAACAGACTGATGCTGCAGCTGCGTATCCTCCAGCCTGTGACTGTTTCCGTCTGTCTCGGTGTCTTTAGATTGCTGGAGTCCTGACGCTGCCGTTTGACGTGGTGAAGACACGGAGACAGATCCAGCTGGGAGAAATGGATACACTGGGAGGTGTGTGTGCGCTTATACATGAGGATGCAGGCAGTTAAGTGGAATGTATTCATATGTGTAGCATCTTCTTAACAGTGACCATCTCTCCTCCTAGCTTCCCTAGAGACAAATACGTCCACGTGGCACATAATGAAGAAGATATGGGCAGAGCTGGGCTACAGGGGCCTTTTTGCAGGTACAAACTGATTCTGTCAAATGTTAAAGGGAAACTTGACTTTTCAACCAGCTTTGTGTCATTTCAGTGCAACCAGGGACGAACCCTCTTTTTGTCTTTCACACGACATGTTTCACATCATCTAGAGGGTTAGAGCCAACTTTTAGGGCTGTTGTTCAGATTACAGAGGATATACTGTCGGAGTCAGATGGAGGATTGAGAGATAGGCGACAAACCTGAAGTTAGGTAGAGAATATTCTGTTTCTGCCTATTTCTCTCTCTCTTCTTGTCATGTAGCATCAAAGAAGTTTTGGCCAAGTATTTTAAACATTTGCGCAGCAGTTTTATGAGGAGACCTGCCCAGCGGTGAAATACTTTTATATGCAACAAGACAGCATTCTTCCACCAACACGTCTGTGTAACTTGCCTAAATCATGCCCCACCCCTCCAGTTCAGTCCAGTTCAGTAGCGTAATAATGGAAAATGCCTAAAAACACCCTTTTATTAATGTTAAAGAAAATGGGGGGAAAAGAATTCAGGATCCATCCAGATCTTTCTCCCCCATCCTTCTACCAAGTTTTGTTGAAATCAGTCCGGTAGGTTTTGCACCTATAGGTAAAAATATGATGTTTCTTTAGCTCCGAAGTGACAACATTTGTATTTTCTCCAGGTTTCATGCCCAGGGTCATCAAAGTGGCCCCAGCCTGCGCTATTATGATCAGCACCTATGAGTTCGGAAAGGCTTTCTTCCGAAAGGCGAACCTTGATCGAGCGTGACCGGGTTTTGCTGGGTGTGTCAGAAGATCATTAACAGCGACACTTTGCAGGACAGTTGGGAGTTGTTAAACCGGACCTGGTTTTGGTTGTGTGTGAACAGAAGATGGTAGTTTCACCCATCAGGAATGGTTGTCGGTGCAAACCGGCCATTTTTTATGTAAATTGTGACTTGTCACACCTACATTCTTGAAATTCAGAGTAAGTTTGTACAATAACAAGCCTGGTGACTGAGAGATTCTCCTGGACTACAAAATGTATGTTTATTATTCTGATAAACTTTCATCCAGGTGTCTCTGAAAAGAGAATATTTTTTTAATGCTTCTACCAGGGTCACGGGTTCAGGACCACAACATTTCATCCCTGATGAAGGACACTGAATCCACTCACCCACTGTGCAGCCCAGTGGTTTACTTAATGTCTGATGGGAAAAGTCAAACCCTCTGAAGGACAGAAGCTGTATCAGTACTGTCATGTGAGGAAAACGTTCTCATTCCTATGTTTTGTATTGCATGAGACCAACTGCCTGTAGAGAACTGAATCCAGATCAGTTGGTCCACCCTACATCTGATGCCTGATATCTGTTCTATATGCTGGAAAGATTTGATCATTTACAGCACTTAAAATTTGCAAGACACAAGCTGTGAAATGAAATCACAAAACTAACTACATGATTTTATTTTTGTTGATTGTATGCCTCTTTATTTGTGAAGGAATTCACAACATGTGAAACTGAAGGCTTGATAAGAAAATGAAAAGGACTTCTGGATGACATTTTTTCACTGGTGCATGAAATTTAGCATTTTATGCTATAATTATAATAAAAGACTTAATGAACATTTGAGGAAATGTTCAAGGAGCCAGTGATGAGGCATTCAGATCGTGGATAAAGGAAAAGACTTTCCAAAGGTTCTGCTCGTGGCATTATGGTGATGGAATGATTTGACTGTCTGGCTTACAATAAAGATGACAGATGAACTTGTTACATCACTGGATCATAAAAGAAAATATTGTTGCCTTAAACTGAAAGGTGTAAAATATTTATTTTCTTTTTTCTGAAAGAAATTGTATTAAATGTTAAGACAACTTTATTTTCATTCTTTGTGTGATTTATTCCATGAGTTTACAAATGACCATTATTTAAAATAACGTATTATGAATATTATAGAGAAGGAGGGGGTGTTAAATAATATATTATCAACTACATAAAAGAAAACAGTACAGTGAAACTGAAACACATACACCAAATCATACATGTAATTATATACGCACAAATTCAGCTCACCTTGATGGACAATAAATTTATATTTTATTCTAAATTGATTAACTGGCAATATAGAAGAAATAAAATTCTGTCCTTTCAATTAATAACAAATATAACCAAATTATATAAAGCATTTCAAAATCAAAAGAGTTCACAAAATACAATGTCATGCATTATACAGTAAGTGCAAAGATTTAAAAAATGCAATCAAAGTAAGAACTCAGAGGAGCAATCAAAGAGATTAAACAGACTTATCAATAAAAAACTGCATTAAAACATTTGGGTAGACATTAAAAGTTGTTCAAATGCTTCTTAAAGCTTTTATAAAACACTCACAAAGTGCTCTGTCTCTTTTTATACTGTACAAATCTATAAAAATACTAAAAATTCTATATGTATTATTAGGTGACATAACTATAAGTCGTTCATGTGTATGACATGAACGACTGTTTAACTTCACCAAACGATGGTGTTTGGTGAAGTTAAACAGCGGCATCTAGTGGCGACTAAGATTAATACATTTTACATCCCTCTCTGAAGATAGTCACGCTGAATCCCGCGATATTTGATTTTGTATATATAGGCGGTCTGCCCTTCCTTAGGCCTCTTTCAATCGGACTGGAGACAAAATGGTGAGTGCTCTCCCAAGGCTGCCGGTATTTTGGACCTGAATCTGTCGTTTATCTGCGGCATCTGCTGTACATTATTTATCCCAGACACTCATTTAGCTGTTATAGGAAACTCTATTAATGCTTTACGTAAATATCGGCCGTATTTTCAGATTTTATTTTAACTTAGGAGTTTATCGTATAACCACACGGCTCCTCGGGGTCCAAAATGGCAGCTTGAGTAAGGCTGCTAATAAAGACATTTTATTGTAGATATATAGACAAAATATTCGTAAATATTATTCAGCTATAATGTGATATCTGACGACTTGTTCTGCGACAGTTCTGACGCGACTCATGCACAGTTCTGGTGGCTAGCTAGTAAAGCTAACAGCCTGATAAACTTGCCCTGTAAGTTTTTGGCACGATTACCAAGAACTAAATGATTAATTACATTAAATAGACTCGAACTAACATGCACAAGTCAAAGACTTGTATCGTCACGGTATATGGATTCAGTAAGATGACTCATGTCGGCTGCTATTACACATCGTGGTTAGCTTAGCTTAGCGCGGACCAGCTAACAGTTGCTTTCATCCACAGTCCCACCGTAAGTTTTCGGCTCCGCGCCACGGATCCCTCGGGTTCCTACCCCGCAAGAGGAGTCGTCGTCACCGCGGTAAAGCTAAGAGCTTCCCTAAGGATGACCCTACCAAGCCCGTACACCTGACTGCTTTCCTGGGCTACAAGGCCGGCATGACACACATCGTCCGTGAGGTCGACAGACCAGGCTCAAGTGAGTGGATGCTAATTTTGAAATTGAGATTATTTAGTAAGGAGATGGAAGGTTATGGATATGTATTGTGGCTACCAAATCAATATATATATCATGTACAGTGTTCTGCCTGTGATGAGTCACTCGACGGGCGGACATAATGGGGTTTATACCCCTTGCTGAATGTCGAGTACTGAGCGCAGCCCAAATCAAGTGCAGCTAATGCCCCTACGTGTTTAAACAGTGTAGCTCTTGACATTTAAAGCTTGAATTGTATACTTGTCTTTCCTCTGCAGAGGTGAACAAGAAAGAAGTGGTTGAGGCTGTCACCATTGTGGAGACTCCTCCTATGATCGTGGTCGGAGTTGTGGGCTACGTCAACACGCCCCGTGGCCTGCGCTCCTTCAAGACCATCTTCGCCGAGCACGTCAGCGATGAATGCAAGCGTCGCTTCTACAAGAACTGGTGAGACGCCACATGAAATATTGAATTGAACCATATAACTAAGAATTTGAAGCAGATGTTAGTTGCCCAGTGGAAATGAGAAGTCCTGTTTTCACTGAGTGAGTCTAACATTACGGTGGCCTGCTGTGGCAGCTCCGCTCAGGTGCCATGCGCCCTGATGAGCTCCGGGCTCCTCTGGCCAGTGGAAAGTGCTTCTTAGAAACTGTGCCATGAGCCGAAATCTCTATTAGCTGGTACAGCCCCCCTTATCCACACACAGGGCGGGCGAGCAGCTATGCACTGTGTTCTTCCACTGGCCCTTTGTGGCCATGAAGGACCTGTGCCAACCTATCTGTTCTCTCTCCCCGGCTTTGCATCGTGCTCTCAGGTACAAGTCCAAGAAGAAGGCCTTTACCAAATACTGCAAGAAATGGCAGGATGACGAGGGCAAGAAGCAGCTGGAGAAGGACTTTGCTGCCATGAAGAAGTACTGCCAGGTCATCCGTATCATTGCCCACACACAGGTTAGTATGTTTAAATTGCACTGTCACGGTGTCTGTCAGTGATGAGACCACGGATCTTGCGTCAGGCATGGCGCCCGACACGCATGAGGATACCTTCCATGCTGCCTTCCTTCTGAGACTACAGCACTAAATATTTTACTCTATGTTGAAGTTGGTGTGGATATATTTGTTCCAATTGCGTGTTTGTCTCTGCAGATGCGCTTGCTGCCCCTGGCGCAGAAGAAGTCTCACCTGATGGAGGTGCAGCTGAACGGAGGCACCATCTCTGATAAGGTGGACTGGGCCCGCGAGAAGCTGGAGCAGCCCGTGGCAATCGACACCGTTTTCACTCAGGATGAGATGATCGATGTCATTGGTGTCACTAAGGGTCACGGATACAAGGGTAAGAAATTAAGAGTTGCATCCTAGAGTACGGTATCTTTGGAGGCATATGTAGGTTTAATTCAGGGACACATTCAGCCTCTGCTCTAATGAACCACCTCCTAATGTCCTAGGTGTCACCAGCCGTTGGCACACAAAGAAACTCCCTCGCAAAACCCATCGTGGTCTACGTAAGGTGGCCTGTATCGGTGCCTGGCATCCTGCCCGTGTGGCTTTCTCTGTGGCCCGTGCTGGTCAGAAGGGCTACCACCACCGTACAGAGATCAACAAGAAGATCTACAAGATTGGCCAGGGCTACCACACCAAGGGTGGAAAGCCGGTGAAAAACAACGCCTCCACAGACTATGATCTGTCCAACAAGAGCATCAACCCCCTGGTGAGTTCTGTCCCAGAAAACTGCTTTCGTTGATGGCAAGCCTACCTGTAAGCGGATGAAACTCACCTTTCCTTTTATTCTTATCCTTAAAGGGTGGATTTGTTCACTACGGAGAGGTGACCAATGACTTTGTCATGGTGAAAGGCTGTGTTGTCGGAACCAAGAAGAGGGTGCTGACTCTGCGCAAGGTGAGGACAAACATTGTACAAATTGTAGTGCCTAACAATTTTTGTTAGACAACTATTAAAGAAATATGCTCAAATTTGTTTTTCATTTCTTTTCCAGTCTCTGCTGGTGCAGACCAGCCGCCGTGCCTTGGAGAAAATCGACCTCAAGTTCATCGACACCACGTCAAAGTTCGGTCACGGTCGCTTCCAGACGGTGGAGGAAAAGAAGGCGTTCATGGTAAGATTTGAAGTCCTAATTCCTCATACTGGGAGCATCAGGAGCAGACGTCCTGTTGCCCTGCACTGTTCGTAACCTGGTTCACTCCTCAGTATGAACTTTGGGTTCCATTCCAGTGCCACAGTAAGCTCCAGTGAGGCAGGGGAGCAGTGCCCCTTTGTGCTCGCTCCCTGTTCACTCTCTGGAAACACTGGCTGCTCTGACCAGCAAAGTGGACTGTAAACCATTTAACATGCAGCTGATCATCCCGTTTCTCTTCCACAGGGACCCCTCAAGAAGGACCGGATCACCAAGGAAGAGACTGCCTGAGGTTTCTGCCCAGAATCGATGTCTGCTGCATTTTCTGTCATCAAAACTGTCCTGCAGAGTTTAATAAAACAAAAACCCAAAGAATGTGTGTCTGTTGTTCATGAATGACTTGTATGGAGTAATTAAAACACAAGGTCTAAGTAGGATAATAAGTGTTAAATTTACATTTGAGTGAAAAAAAGTGATGCTTTATGGAAGCTGTATTTAAATAGAATATAGAAATATAACATCCAGAATTGGGAGTAATTGCTTCTATCCTTGTAATGCTGTAACATCTGAATTTCCCCTCTGGCTGATGAATAATTACTGATGAGTAGGAAAACCAACAAATCCACACTTGGGTCAAGTTCATGAAACTTATTCCAATGTAAAATTGCCAATCATATAATGGACATTTAAATCTGACAATTGATTAGCTAATCATCTCGGCTCTAATTTGCTACATATGTTTCATATGCTAAATGTTAATTTATAAAGTAACGACAGCTGTCGGATCAATGAAGTAAAGAGTTTGAGCTGTAGTGGAGTAGAAGTAGCATGAATTAAACGGTATTTAAATAAAAAATACTTAGTTACTTTCCCTCTGCCGTTGTCTGAGCTCCTTTAAACGTCATCGGTTTCATGTATCGCAGCTGAAAACGTCGCCGTCAGCTACGATGACAGCAGCCACCTCTGCTCAGCTGACAGACAGCAGGACTGTTCAGCTAACGTAGCGTGTTTCATGGCTGTATGTGTCCTTGAGCTGGAAGGCTTGTATTTGGCTGACATCACAACTCCACCAGTCACAGCAGAGTAATTAAGCCCCAACATCATCCATTCTGACTCATCACTGCCAAGAACTAAAACCTCCACTTCAGCAGGTAACGAGGAAGACCCCGAGAGGCCTCTGCGGGCCGTTTTAGGAGTCCTGCGAAATGCCTCCCTGAGACTTCACTGCTTAATATTCAGCACTCTTAGCAGAAATGTGGATTTTCTGTGAGGATTTTCAAGGTCCCTCCTACCTCCCATTAACCTGCAGTCGATGGAGTTGAAGGACGTTTGTTGTCTGTTGAGCAGCATTTCAAGAATTTGACTTTTTTTCCCCCTACCAAAGCAGTTCTTCAGTGAATAGAAAAGTGTCTCATAAAGGACTCTGATACTCCTAAACAGAAGGCCTGCTGTCCATGTAGACGCAGTGGGAGGAAGAGGCCGGGTGAAGGCCTCTGTCACCGTGGCCCTGCTGTTACATAAGAACCTCTGCAGGCGCTGACCCCTTGCCCTGCTGGGGCAGAAGCAGACCTGCAGTTCAAAGCTCCCACTCCGCCCTGCTTTACATAATGCCCTCCCCCGTTAAATGAGACGGTTTACAGTCCAGAGTTCTGCCATTAATTGCTCCCTCTGTCGCATTCAGGTGAGGACGGGTGTCCCAGCGGCCGCTCCCTTTACGACCCTGTGCATCTGCTCAAACAGCAACTCTGCACTTTGTCTGCACCATTCCACCCTATTAGTTCCCTCCTCCATCATCTGAAACCAGTTCTCCTCAGACTGAGGACGAAGGAAGCAGGGGAAGGTTTAGGAAGCCCCTCGATGACGGGGGGGTAACATTTGGGGAACAAAAAGAAATGTGTTCCAAATTTAAAGCCCTGATTATTGAACTTGACACTACTGATAGGTTCGTTGCTCATTCAGTGCAAATAAATGGCAAATATTCGATGTTAAATAGTCAAATATTAAATAACTAATATTTGCTATTTTTAACTCCAAATTGCCAACAGTCATGTGCAGATTGAGACAAATGGGCCCCAACTCCCCTACATGACATCCAGACTGAAAGACCCACAATGACTACAAATGATGCTTCGTAATGGTTTTGCATCTCTTTGTGGTTATTTTGTGTGACTTTTTTTTTAAAGTTTTCTTTAAGTTTTAAGTTTTTTTTAAGTCACTTCCTGGTTGTTTTGTGTCTCATTGTGGCTTTCTTCAATCATTTTGGGGAGGTTTTGAGTCACTTTGGTGATTTTCTGTCCTATTCTTTGGTTGTTTTGCATCTCTTGTGGTTATTTTGTGTCATTTTGTGTCTCACTGTGGCTGTTTTGAATATTTTTTTTGGTAGTTTTGAGTCATTTTATGAGTGTTTTTTAATTATTTTGTGGTTTTTTTGCACCACTGTGTGTGTGTGTGTGTGTTGCTTGTGTCTATTTGTGAACATTTTGCATCAAGTTGTTGTTATTTTGCATCATTATCTGATCGTTTTTCCTGTCTTTTGTGGTCATTTTGTGTCTCTTTGTGGGAATTTTGTATCTTTTTGTGGCTGTTTTGCATCACAGCATTTGTGTGTGTGTGTGTGTAAGTGTGTGTGTGTAAGTGTGTGTGTGTGTGTGTGTGTGTATGTGTGTGTGTGTGTGTTATCTTGCAGGGGAACCTCCAGTCCAGTCCTGACAGCTGTTGCTAGCTGGCTAAGAGCCAGGTAACCAGAGTGCATGCTGGGACAGCAGAGAGGAGGGCCAAACATTTGATTTGAGTGTGTGTGCACTGCTTGTAAGTAGGTTCGTGCATGTTGGTGTGTTGGTGAGTGTGTTGGCATCGTAGTCAGCCGGCTGGCACAGAGTCAGCACTGGGCTGTCCTGCAGAGTGGAGGTGGAGGAGGGATCTGACTGGAGGACAGACTGTCAGAGAGGACGACCACAAACATGATGGAGGCTGCAGGCTTGGCTACTACTGCTCTAACAGTGACTATGTGGCTGCTTGACTGCTTGATAATTAACAATTCTGTTAATTAGTCATTCAAAATCATTGAAAAACTATTTTCTCAACCACCTTCTTACTATGAGCAAAAAGCTCCGACATAAACACAGTTTTCTGCAAAAATAGGAACAGTTTTTTACAATTTACACTATGAGATTTCTGCAAATTGCATATAGCAAACTTTATCTTTATTGTTGCATATTAAGTCATTTATATTCAAGATTACAGATAAAGTCTTATTTTTACAAGATGAAATCAAATGCACCACAGAATGCTCCTGGCTGGACGATGCTTCATTTACCGATTCTATGTTAATGTGGCTGATATCCTTTAGCATAAGGATGTTTTACAGCATCTATTACTGAACACAAGCATTTTTACATGTCATACTTTTTTATAGGAGGACTGAGCAGGACTGAGAGACTTTTTGTCTTCATCCTGTCAGGTATCAAAAGACGGTCATGTGGTTTTTGGTTATTTTTTGTTTCCATCCTTATCATACGTGCTCCTGACTTCAGCTGTATTTCATGACAAAGACAGCAGTAGTCATTTTCACTGTCCTCTTTGCAAAGGACAGTTCATCTGAGGGCCTGCCAGACTGCAGCTCCTGCACCCCTGCACTGTGGCATCAGTATTCCAGGCCCGTTCATGGACACAGCGTTCCCTGAGCAGACGGAGGCAGCACTGCCTCCTGCCTCCCATCACACCACCAGGGGGCAGACCACAGCGCCGCCTTTGCTTCACGCATCCCAGAGCACTTTGTGTGCTGTAAGCACACTTTAGGTCCTTTTCTTTATCTCTCTTTTCCCCCCAACTGCCCTCTTTTCAGAGCTGGATTTAAAAGCTTCACATGATTTGTGAAATAGCATTAATAGCTCAGACTCCTTCGTTGGTGCTTTTATTTTTTATTCACGGCACGGTTGAAGCTTCATGCTGCTTGTATCAGCAGTGAGGGGGTGATATGAATGTGTCATTTCAGACTATGTTTGCTCCAATGATTTTTTCTTTTTCTTTGCTTGATCGTACTTATTGCTCTCTGTTGCCACTCAACTCTGCATGACCCAAAAATAACCCGGGGTGAGCGTAGTCAGCAACTGTTCTCTGGTCAGCACAAACAACAGGCTGCATCGCTCTCTGCCACACACACACACACACACACACACACACACACACACACACACACACACACACACACACACACACACACACACACATGCAGAGTCAGTGTTTGCATGCACAGGAAAAAGACAAACATTCCTCTTCATCACATTTCATATTTCATTTTGTTGCCAGAGCAGTAATTCACAAAGAATGAGTGTCAAACTCTACAGACTTCCTCTCAGTGATTCAAAATTGGCGGCAGCTTTGGGAGCTTCGGATGACGCCCTCGCAGAAGCTCCCATGGGTGCTCGCTTCTCGGTCCCAGAACGTCGTCCGGGTAAAGTCAGAGAAAGGTCATTGGTCGGATTGATGTGAGGTTATGTAACCTCACAGGCCACCAGAGACACAACGCCAGGCTCGGGCAGAGAGAGTCGGCGTGTTTGCTCTTAATATTACCTGTTTAGTGACCCCACCCCAAAGACCAGGCTGTACCCACAATCCTCTGACCACACAATGCTGCAGAGACACTTTGCTCATGTAGGACACTTGGGAATAATCGGAACTAAACAACATCTCAGAACCAAGGTTTGATGGCCTGGTAAAGACAAAACAGCCGAGAAATATTGTAAGACATGTCAAATTGTAGCCAGACCTGATCCACCTGAACCTTAAATCTGATAATGGGCAGCAGTTCAAGTCTGATTTGTTCAAGGAATACTGTGAAACCAATGGGACACATAAAGACAACGCCCAAATGGGCTCAAGCACTGATGAAGAGGATGAAGACTGCTGAAGCAGAGGGATTGAAAGCGTGAACTGAGAAAATATGTGACAGTATACAGGAGCTTAGAACACGCTACCACTGGAAAGAGTGCTGAGAGTTTTCGGTTAAAGCTGCTCTTTAATCGAAAAATAAGAGAAAGTTGCCAAGAATTTGTGAGTCCAATGCAACAGTACTGGATGTATGAGATAGAGAAAGGTAAAAATTATAAGCTGATGAACAAAGAGGAGCTCAATAATGTGTTAAGTTAAAGTAAATAATGGAAAAAGTGTTAAAACAATGCAGAGTTGAAATAGGTTAAGTTTATTTCCAAGAAAAGGGGGGGGGATGTCATGTATTGGTTAGAGTGAGATCACATGGGATGTCACTGATTGGTCAGAGGAAGGTCACATGAGAGAGATGAGGAAGTGGGACAATGTGTAGAGAAGAAGGGACCTGTTATGTTGGCGATGCTAGCGATGTTACCTGTTCCTTGATTCAATGCGGAGTGCATTACCTGAATAAGAGTTAAGGAAGGCAAACCTTAAGATGGAAGCGTCTCGTCTGAGGTGGGTGACGAGACCAGACCTGATCCATCGAACTCAAATGCATCAAATCTCATCAGACAAGATGAAATTAACGGGAACTTGTGATCTCTGCGTACCTCAGACTTACATTACAACGAGTATGGAGCCATTTCCTTTTGTTGGATCTTCAGTTGTTGAGGAGAAAGCTGCAAAGCTGTTCTGCTGTGAAGCTTCAGAAATGTTTTCATGGGCTTAGAAACTTCACCCGGCTTTCCATCGGCATGGGGGTGAGTAGAAAAAGACTGAGTTTTCATACTTGGGTGAGGTTTCATTTAAAGTGTATTACCCTAGTTTACATTCTTAAGGCACCGGATTGGATAATAATCAAGGGACACATGTAATTACAAATTCACCCATGCAAAAACACAACAGGAGACAAGAAGAGAGATTTCCGTGTCCTTCCTCTTTGCTCTTGTCCTATTTCCAATAAATGACAATGTGCCCTCCAGCAAGCAGAGCATGGAAATCTAGCCTCTGAGCATCATGGGGCCCCTTTCCGGCTGCATGAGGCCTCTGTGGGTGGAGCTGTCATCAGTTTGGAGAGCTCCAGCGCTAATGTCATTAGTATTAGTGCTGGAGCTCTCGACCTGACCCTCTCTGATGCCGCGGTGCTGTTTCCAGCTCTGTTAGCTTGCCAGAAAAATGGCTCTGACTCTTCAAGGGCATGTCTGGCTTCAAGGAGCCAGAGGAAGAGGAGGAGGAGGAGGAAGATGGGAGGTTTCTTCGTTCCACACCTGCACAGTGAATCAACCTGTCAAGAGCTGTGTAGAGTATAACACAGTTGTCACTTGCAACTTTTAGTCAAGTGATTGTTCTGTATTTTCAGAGGTATATTTGGGTTGTTTCTCGCCGTTTCAATCTTGTCACCCTAAACCAGTGGGACTCCAGGGAAAAGGAAAGTTTTACATGACATTAATTCCCTAAACTTCAACCCTGAACCCTTCATAGACTTACTTTAGCAGTAAAGTCCCAATTTCTTTTTGTCAAGACATAAATTTACATCAGGTCTCCATGTCTGAACTCCAAGACCTTCACCACTGCTGATACAAAATCAGGAGAAAAGTGGGCTCCAGTAGCTCAGAACCATCCAGAGCAGACCCAGAAGTTCTGGGATGCTGTACTATGGAGCCATGAAACCAAACTGGAACTTTGGGGCCTATGATCAGCGGTATGTCTGGAGGAGGAAGAATGAAGCTGATGAAAATTCATCAGGAACGCTGCCAGGAGCTGGTGTCTGGATATGCATCAGGTTTGCAGCAGGTCATAGCAGCTAAAGGGTCTACAAAGAACTAGAGACGCTGGTTATTAAGGGTTGAATCATTTTAAACTTCAGTAGTCAGTAAAAGGAGACTTTTGTGTGTAAATCTGTTTAAACTCTTAATGTTTGAGTGGCTTTTTTTTGCAAACAGCTGATAAATAGTACATTTTACCAATAAACCTAATATACAATGGGGGTTGAATATGTTTGCGTCCAGCTGCATTGATGGATGATAATTTTACATGCATTTCATTTGAAATTAATCGACTTAAAAGTCAGCATGGGGCAAACGACAAACTCACAGATTGTAAATGTTAGCTTTAGCTTATGGTTGCTAGCTACACCTGCTAAAATCTGCTAGCTTTAATTTCAGCTGACAAAATCCATGGTCAGTGCCTGGAGACGAGAAGAGAGAAATGAAGAAAAAAAAAAAGTTTAATACCAGGAATTAATGAGAATTTACACACACGGGAACTGATACATCTGCATATGTCATAACGGAAAAACAACAGTATCCTCTCAGCTAGTGATCGCTTTGAATAATTTGAAAATCAGTTTATTATTTCCCCAGAACCTGCAAACCCACATAAAGTTCAATCCTTTCAAAATAAATCAAGAATTCAATCTCATACTTGGGCATCAGTGGGAGAATATTAAATTTAAAAAGTGAGACTGAAGCTCCGGCGTGAGCTGGCAGGTCCAACCAAGAGGAGTCACAGTAGACGGAAAGACAAATGTGGAGGAGACGCCAATGAGGAACTGATTCATTCCTGAAACATATTAAAAATGTGACATTCAGACGTCAAAGTCAGGCTCTGCTTTATGAGAGAGCCAGTATCTCTACGCCTCAACCCTTTCTCTGTAGTATAATCTGTAAAATGACTTCTGCTTATGAATGCTGAATAAAGATGGACGTACATTAAAGAAAACCCTGTTCATTTAGAACGCTACGTTGACATATTTCCCCCTCTAATTTATGGAGAGAGGCTTGTGTCAGTGCACACAGGATCTCAGCACTTTTTTTATCCTCTCTCCTCCCTTATTGGATGAATCTGCTGGCCTCTAAACACGGGGAAACACATACAAGTCTTTTTTTTAATGCTGTGAATCCATTTCTTTCATTTATTTAGTGTTTTTCCGGGAAGGACCTCTCTCTGCACTTCAACCACACGCACATAAAACACATCCTGGTCCTGAAGAACGAGGCCCCTTTTGTCTCACAAAAAGATTTGCTTTGTATCTCTGCTCCGGCGGCACTTCCTCACACAGACTCTCACTCACAGCAGCATGTTTGACCCTGAAAGCAATGCTTTTAAGGCGCTGATGTAGAAAGGTGTTGGATGTTCTCTTCACAGGGAGGCTGTAATAATAATAATAAAGCTGGGTGCTGTTATTGTAAGCCACGACTGTCCGTGTCTTACATGATGTCTTCTACGAGGCCTTTTACCTCCATTAGAGAGAGAAACATATGCTCTCTGGTGTAAAAACCAGCTGTATCTGTGCAGAACAATGCAAATAGCTCTGATTTAAAATGTTAGATCTGGAAACATGAGATCAATTATTTCATTTTAAAAGTTATTTACTGTTTTTAAAAAAAAAAAATCTAGCCTACTTATTGATAGACTGAACCAACATATTTCAATATTTCTTGAAAAATAAAATGATCTTTCTGCATTTACTGATCATTTCATTAGTATGAAGCCATTTTCTGTCTATGCAGCATGATAATTTCACTTGTCAAGAAATTGTAAAAAAAAGTTTTTTCAGTCTAGAAATATGTACACTAGATTAAAAAACAAGTAGTAATTAACTGTTAAAATAAGAGAATTAATCTCATATTTCCATATCTCAGAATTTAAATCATGGTAAGTTCAGAACACTTAGCGGGAAGTGAGAAAGTAGGATTTGCAATTAAAATGAAATCTCTCTTTTTTTCATTTTTCACACATCTGTGTACAAAACCTTTTAGGATAGACTCATAATATACATGTCAAGTGACACAGTTTATCCGTATTTGATAAAGATTTTTGGGTGTCAGCTAAATTAGTCTATTATCTCAATTAATCTATGCGGAAGAATTTGTTCTCACATCACCAAAAAAGTCTTTCTGTCTGCTTCCTGGTTTCCTCACGAACAGTAGTTTGACATAAAACTCTTTTTTCACATCTGTTGTTCTTCAGCAGTAAATAAGTGTTATTTGTTGTGGCTCAAATGAAACAAAGAGTAAAAATGATTACGAATCAATTATTTTAGTTGAAGTGCCCACAGCTCATGTCCAATCTGAGGCCATAAACTTCATTTTTAGGGGCCAGAAGACACAAAGTTCAGAAGCGCTGCTCTGTTATCCAACTCACCATCATTGTAGATGTGATGAAGTGACAGAGTTAATGCTGTAAACAAACAAACAACGTGGTAAAGAAGCGTGAAACGTTCTGATTTGTTCCCCCTGGGGTTCGTATTTTATTCATCAGGACTTGATGCATCCACGTTTAGGATCATTCGGTTTTGGCACCTTTAAAGATTTCATTTTCAATTTGAACAACACATTGAAAATCAAAAGAAACAAAGAAATGACTAAGGCTGTGTGAGTTTTAAAAATAAATTACATACATATATTATTTTACTCATAAAGAAATCAACCAAACCGTTTAAAAAAGCAGTTTCGTCCAATGTTGACTGTTTGGTTTGTCTCAAAAGCAACAAGATAAAACCAACGAAATAGATATAAAAGAAAAAATATAAGAAAAATACACATGAAAACATTAATATTTTAAACTTTAGCGTCTTTGCTTTTTTCCCCCTTATAATTCATAACCTTTAAAACTTCAGTTTCTCAAGAGCAGATTTGCTGTAATTTAATAGCATGCATTTAATTTCTGAGTCTCTTCGCTTCTGTGGTAACTATTGAATGTGTTTTTATTTTTGTGTTTGGCGTCCTCTTCTTTTCCTTCCCCTCTGCTCCTTCCTTTTTATTTTGCAGAATAAGTCGTGTTTGGAGTCTTTGCTTTGGGACCCCTTTGGTCGGCTCTTTCTGTTAAGGGGTTCGACTCTTCCGTTACGACCCTCCCTCAAAAAAAAAAGAAAGTGAACAGGGACTGAGAAAAAGACGAGAAGGTTCTATTAAAAGAATATATATTGTTCTACTGCCTGCATCGCTCTGTACCGCTGCTATCTCTGGTTCTCAACGTTCAAATGAACAGATACTAAAAGAGTCTTTGCTCATCTCACCAACAGCACTTGGTTTAGTTAACTTGTTTTTTCTTTTTTGCTTCAGTAAAGTCTTGATTATTAACGTAATAATTTATTTATAAAAGTAATACATATATATATATAGTACCTTTGTTAGAGATTACAGATTGGGCTAATTCTTACTGGATCCCAAACTGTAACAATTCACAGTTTTAATGCAAAAAATGAGTCAATAAATGAAAGGTGTGTATCTGGCCGAGGGGGAGCTTGACCTGGTGCTCCAACCAAACTTGTGGGGCAAAACTGTCAAACAGAGGGCCATGAAATCATGAAATCAATTCTTTATCTCATAAATGCCCACCCCTCTCCCATCCTCCCCCTTTCAGAGCCCCAAACCTCGTGAACAAACCCTGCGTGTAAAATGAGATCTCACTCGGACCCATTCAATCCGGGAACACAGCCGACTTGTTGAAACTCTCAACAATGGTAATGGAAAAGTCATGCAGCTGAAAAAAAGAACAAATGTCTATAAACATGGAAATCCATCTTCTCCTGGGGCGTACAAGCGCCCACGTGGGGTTCCCGGGTCTCCTGGTCTCCGCCGGGCAGGCCTGGCCTGTAAGGACTCCCTCATACCGGCGTGGTGCGGCGGTTGGCTGTGTTGGTGTGGCTCGAGTCTTTCAGGTCCTTCTGGATGCAGTTATGGACTTGCAGGAAGTTGTGGTCCCTCTCAGAGTTGTAGGTGGCGGTGGGTGTGCCAGAGGACTTGAGGGTGTCCCGGGGCAGCGTGTACATGGAGATCTCCGTGGATGGCAGTGCGCTGAAGCCCTTGAGGCCCACTGGCGAGGCGTCGCGGGAGTGTGATGGGTCTGTGGAGCGGGAGGAGGAGCGCGAGCGACGTCTGTAGCGGTACCGGTAGCTGGGGATTCGCGTTATGGCTGAGCCTTGGAGGTAGTCGGCCGCACGCGCCCCTATTCGGAGCTGCCGATGGCGGTCGATGAACATGTGCACGGCTAAGACGCCCACCATCTCAGCCATGATGAAGGAGAGGGCGCCAAAGTAGAAGGACCAGCCGTAGGAGTAGCTGTTCTTCTTTGAGTCGCTTTTTGAAGGGTCCCCCGCGTTGGCTGATATGTACACGATGATGCCGATGATGTTGCTCAGGCCTGAAGGGTTTGGAGGAGTAGGATGGAAGTCGTACATCAGGAAAGAGGTGGTTCATGATTGGTTCATGGGGAAAAGGATGAAGAGAAGAAGACGTAGTCAGTCAGGATGAGTTCATGGGGTGAGTTATTCTTATTGTATGCTTGAATCAACATATCAAATATATTTAGAGTGTTGATTCATGCGATGTAATCATGTTAAAGTCTCCAACAGGACTGATCCTAGACTCCTAAAGGCGGCTTCAAGTCTTGAAGCTGGGACATAATCCACATTGGATTCCAAGAGCCCATCATATATCCATATTTATATAGACTTGTTTAGTCACACACAGAGAAATGTTTGACATTTGATAGATCGTAGGGAAAGTGTGTCAGGGACACCATATTTTTAGAGATGAGTCCCAATGGGTGGCTCGTAGCGCAGCAACAGGATCAAGAGAGAAGAAAAGAGGACAAAGGAAGGAAGAATAGAAGAAGTGACTTGTAGCTGCAGCCTAACAGAGTTGGTGCTAATGTGGCCTTTTGAATCTACACAGTCATATAATGTGAGTAATGACAACAAACGTGAGATTTTGTCTGACTATCAATTCTTATACCATTAATTGTGTTTAAGAATTTAATTGTCTACTTTTTTTTATTGTAAATACAACAAATCATCTTCAATTTATCAGCCTCGACTCTTTCAATTGGCTAAAAACCAAAACGTGCCCACAGCACCTCAGAAGATAAAGAGTCGGTGGCGTTAAAGGCTAATTTAATGCTCCACTCATAGCAGAACGAGCAAAGCCATGATGACATCATTAAGGAGCGCAACTCAAACGTAAAACGATGTAAATCGACGTGGAAATTTCTGTTTTCTTATACAGAGTTAGGAAAGCAATTCTAACGATTATGCAAAATAATTGCCATTACAGCTCAAATAATCAGGATCAGGTGGTGATGTAATAATTAAGACAGGCCTAACGACTTCTTAGAGCAAGAGTTTGATATTTTGGGGAATATGCTCATATGCTTTTACCGCTCTTACATCTGTAGAGTAAATATCAAGTTTCAGCAAGGAGCTGGTTAGCTTAGCTTAGCACAAAGAACCCTTACCACGTGGAAACGGCTAACCTGGCTCTGTCTAATGGCAACAAAATGTCCCTACGAGCCCCTCGAAGCTTCAGTTTTTGTTGGGATACATGACCAAACTAAGCTAAAGGGCTGCTGGCTGCATATTTAACAGAAACACATGACAGAATATGTGTATACCTCTGCTTTTTAATTTTTAAAAAAACTTTATTTATATATTTTTCAATGGGAACATTATCTGCCATTAAAAAAAAAAGAAGAAAAAAACCCTGCGTTACCTCTGCTTTTGACGCTTTGTATTTACTTGGTACATTATCACAACCTCCTCAGACCATCACCATATTTGTTGTTGTTGAAACTTAAGAAACTTCACTGCCCTCCTGCTGTTGTATCAATGTCGACGTAAAGGACATATGGAAGTATGTAGGCACTGACAGACGTATCAGTTTAAGTACGTAGAGGGAGCATAAATGGGGCTTTAGACCCTCAAGGGTTGAGATATTTTAGAGGTGACTTTTTCCATGACTTTGACTTTTATTGTGAAGCTCCTGCAGGAAGCGGCCGTGGAGGTTAGTGGCTGTGGTAATCCATTCCATAAAAACTCACCTGCAGACACAAAGAAGATCCCCGCGCTGAGGATGATGTTGTGGCGGGACTTGTAGAACTCGCTGGCAGCTATACACAGGCCTCCCATGAAGAGCAGGATGACGCTGAGGATGGGGAAGATGCTGGAGGCTCGCACCGCGCCTGGAAACCGGCAGAGAAGAAAGAAGGAGGTGAAGTGAGAATGGGATATGATTTGGTGTTTCGTTGAGAGAGGAGAGGAGCCAAAGGGGGCGACAAAGAAAGAGGGGAAATGGCAGGGATGAAAGAAGCGTGAAACAAAGGGAGAGAAGTGCATTAGAATCCATTTCAGCATCTGCTCCTTGTGTGCGAGCACATCCTAATCAACACCCTATCAGGCCTGTGAAAGACTCCATCAACACTGTCTACTGAGTGTGTATCCCCATAGAGAGCCTGTTACCCAGCCTTATGTAATCACACCGCTTGCCTCTGCCTCTCCCTCTCTCTCTCAGCACTCCTCTCTGCAGACCACACAGCCAACTGGCTGCTTTATGTAGCATCATACGAACGGCGTGCGTATCAGCCAGGCCGCAGTGCAGAGGGATGTAGCCGGCGTCCTTGAAACGAAACGGCGTCCTTGCAGCTAATCAAGAAGCAAAAAACTGGAAGAGGGATGTGATGTCGCGTTTGAGGTCGATCCAGGGTAAAAAAAAAAGAAAAAGAAGAGCTTTGCCCTCAGGTGTCAGGTGAACGTAGAGTCACATTTTGGTTTGAGAATGAGGAAATCAGTCGCTTCCAAGCACTCTTCATCTCTCATACTCTACCTCCCCAACTCTCCTGTTAAACATGCACACTTTCATCAGGCTGGTTACATTTTCACCACTTCACCCCTTCTCCCCACGTGGCTGCCGCCTCAGCACTTTCCAAGCTTCTCCCCAAAGTGCTGACGGAGGGCTGGGTGGCTCTGTGCAGAACTCGGCCGCCTGCACCTCCACAGGGACCCACCTTGGCTCCTGGCGGGCCATCTGCCTGCATACCTACTGCCATTCATTGGTCCTTCCCCCGTATACACCCTTCACTCTACCAGGGATTAACTGATCCTCTACCTCCCACAGCATAAGGCTTAGCGGTGCCCAGACGGCTGAGTGGGAAAACCACCTTCAGCCTCCAGGTGGGCAGCAGTCAGCAGCTGCAACAGAGGAGAGTGGTGACGACGGCTGACTAACAGTAACTATAGACCATCAATAATAAATAATCATCCAAAACAGATTAATGAATACATACACAAAAAAAATTTAAATCCAGTTTTTCAGGAGAAAGAAATGACTGAATTCACAAACTGAATTAAGTTCAGGTTAAATCCAGCATTTCCATTGGCTTTTTCATTTATTTCTCATTACTTCATTGTTCTATTTTTTAAATCATATATCTATTGTTTTATGTTATTTCTTTTTCTAACCCTTGTAAACCCCTTAACTTCATTTGATATATATTTTTATTTAATTGGTATTAATTTATTTGTTTTTACTAGAATAGTTTGGGGTTGAATTTTGTCAGTTCCTGTTTTACTTTCTAATTTCTTTTCCTCGTTTGTCGTGCTTTGCTAGTCACTTCCTGTCTGCTTTGTTTTTCTCACCTTTTTTTGGCCCAATCATTTCCACCTGTCCCTGATGACTCTGTCATGTCTCCTGTGTCTGTCCACCAGTCCTGACTTCTTCAGTTCCTCCTCATGTTCCTGCTTTGTAATTATTTGGATTTATGTTTTTTGTTGAATGAAATCCCACCTGGAATTATTCTGTGTTGGACTTTTTCACCTGGACCTCCAGCCGCCTTCTGCCACCACCTCCAGTAAGTTGATTAAAGTCATCGTTAATTTACTTTATTGTTTTATGTCTGCATTTGTGTCCTTTGAACAGCAAGATGACAGAAGAACTATTGACCCCATTTTGATGACACTTGGTCATGAAATCGTGAGGCGGATAAACAAAATATTTCTCACTTTCATGAATGTAGTTGCAGGTTTGCTCCTCCTCTATGACTGAAGAGAGCTGCGGTGGTCGAGCGACCTTTACAGTGAATGGAGGGAGGGAGCGGCTGACAAAAAGCAGCAAATCAGAGAAATAGAACTGAAGAGAAATATTCACACCTGTATGAGTGCGTTTACAGATTTGCACAGAAGAGCAGTGTTTGATTAGATACCAATTACATTTAAAAGCTTTATAATAATTAATGACACTTACAGTCCTTCATACTTGTGTGTTTTTTTGTTGTATACCTATTTAAATGATGATGATGTGGTTAAAGGACAGCAGTTAGAATATATTTTAATTATTCTTACTCATCTTCTTCCTGTTCTATCTTCAGTTTTTTTTGTGCGCCTCCTCTACAGACTGAAGCTCTCTGTTCTATATTAATAGGATGAAAACGGCCCATAAGAGCGTTTTGCATTACTAGCGAGGACCTTTATGAAAGTGTTTTTGACCCCACACTATAATGTCTCTGCTCCCTGTCCCTCCTGCATTCATCATGTCATCATTCAACATCATGATGTGCTTATCGCTTTCTTTAACCTTGCCTCAAAGAGCCCGGCGACTGAGCTCCAGCCATGATGGAGAAGACTTTAATGCCGTTACTCCTCGTCCTCCATTTTTCTTTGGTCTGTGCCTCTGCTGCACCACAGCCATCCTGCCGTCTTTGTCACCCAGCAAACGTCCCCTGTCTCATCTTTTCTTGCTCTCTTTTCCATTTCTCTATCTCACTTAATTCACACTCGGTCAAAGAACGAGACCATCTGAGAGATAAAGTGTCGTCTCGCCCCCTCCTGCCGGTCTTCCTCCATTTCTCCCCCTCCTCTCCCGCTTGTCTCCATGCACCAGAGGGGATTGTGGGGTTTAGGGTTACACATGAGGTGGGTTGATTAAATATTAAGCTGTCCTGAGAGTTGACCGCACTCATGCACTCCAGTCTAAATGCATCGCTCCTCCTAAATTCCACCCGTCTCACGCCTCCCTCCCTCCGTCCTTCCATCCCTCCGTCCTGTTAACCCTGGAGATATCGACGCAGCCGCTCACAGCACATTACCTGGGTGAGGCCACCAGGGCTCTTTTTCATCCATCAGCTTCATTTGCAGAGACCAAAGAGGGAGAGAGAGAGAGAGCCAGCCAAATGTATTGATTGTTGACAGTGGGGCTGTTTAATAGTGTGGGATCTCAAGGTGACACGAAAGTTAAAGAAACTTCAGAGAGAAAGGAGTCAAAACGGATCAAAACTGAAGGCTTCTGCCAAAATAAACATGTCTAATTTCACGAATCGGCTCACATTCTGGCTTTTATTTTGTGTAACTCACCACGGTGCATTTTCAACTTGACAAAATCAACTGGAAGAAAAGGCCGAGGCTGGACGATCAAACAGTCAACCAACCGGACAAATGACAGCTTCTCCGGCTACATTCTGTGACCTGGACAGTAATGCTGAAATGATTTATGGAACAGTTTTTATTGCAAAGCTTTCCAGGCTTCTGCTGCTTGCCCTGACACCGGCTCCACCCCGGCTGTGGACCTATGTTTAATCCTCACCTCTGTAATTAAGAGCAATGTCCAAAATACTCAGTAAACAGTTTATAATGATTTTAGTATTAGGCCAGAATAAGAACAAGAATAGATCCATGGAAACACTGAACAAAAGGTGGCCATTCTTAAAATAGTATAAAATCATTTCAACGCTTCTTCAATCAACATTTTATCCAAAGATATAAGATGTTATATCAAATCTTATAGTAATATAAGATCTCCATAGTCTCTACTTTACAGGCGCCTCTGGTTTGGAGATCTTCTAACAGGTCCTCCAGCAGAGAAAGGCCTCCTGATGTTTGCAAGAAGATCCAACTCATGTGCATGACTTTAAGGATCAGCTGGCCTGCAGCGCTTCTCCAGTTCTACATATCCATCGTATTAACATGCATGTTTAGCAGGAGAAAAGAGCGTTGACCTTCATAGTAACCTCCCAGCATGCACTGTGGGCTCCGGTTTGCTGCCCCTGGGTTCGGCTGACCATGCCCTCACTTGGAAGAAAAGGCTGAAGCCCCTGGAGATTTTTTCATGTCGGGATGCACTCTGTCCTCCTGCGTAGTACTGAGTGTGTCAATATTCACACAGCGTACCTGCGAGGCCCAGAGAGCTGTGTCTCAGAGCAGCTTGTTGCCTGCAGTGAGTGCCGGTGATGGGAATTGTTGCAAGAAGACGGGACAATAACTATGCCCCAAGGCAGTGATCTATCAGTGATGCCACCTATTTAAAATCAATCCATCCTCACCACTTTCTCCAGATTTCACATCCTTGCATCGGCTGAGCCCCTGTCAGAGTTTTGAATCCTGCCTGGAGGGATGTTTATGCACAGCAGCAGCCCTGAGGGAGGCAGGCAGGGAGACTGACAGGCTGACAGATAGACAGGGACCGGTCTGCTGTGGATCGGTTAGCGTACAGAAACAAAAGGTCCATCATGCACCATGTTACACCGTTCTGCACAGCCTGAGACAAATCTATTGATCTGTTGATATACTGAGCTAAGGCTGACCTTCTATTAAACATTAGCTCCTAGCTGATAATGTCAGCCACCTCTGACATATTGAAGATGACTTATTGATCAGACACGAGCAAAAACTTATTTCGGCCGCTCATTGTGATGTAGATGCAGAAAAAATTAAGGACAATATCAGATATTATGGGGTAAAACAGTCTGATTGATAATGGCTGATATTCTTACACATAGATAGATATAGATACATATAAATAGATCTATCTATCTATCTATCTATCTATCTATCTATCTATCTATATTGCCAGTGGTGAAAGAAGTATTCACATCCATAATAGTACAATAATGTGAAGGTACTGTTTCGGGTAAAAGTCCTGCATTCAAAATGTATTGGCGTCAAAATGTATTTAAAGAATCAAGAGAAAAACTACTTATGTAAAACATAATTTGTGGCTGCTGGTTGAGACGGAGTTGGTTTTAACGACTCTATATCGATAACTGAGCCAAGATTTCTTTTAAAATAAAATGAAATTATGGTCCAGCTTCATGTAGTGTAGTAGTGTATTTTTTTGTATACATTTGGTAACTAAATAAATAAAAACAGCTGCTCTATTATCATTAACTCTACATACAACTTGTCAGTCTGCAGAGATGGGCTGGTGAATGGTGATTATTACAGGGAGACATTATTCTGTCTGAGGGCTGCTGGCATGGCTACAGTCCAGGGAGAAAACTCTCCCGTGTGGTAAAACACTGTCAATCTCCGGCTCCATCGAAATGAAAGCTTTGACCTCCGTGCTAATGGCTAATGACAGCAGTGACCTCTGCTTGTGTTTCTGAAGACATTAGCTCATCTGAGTGGAAGCTCCAGGGAGCCCTGCGATTAGCACTGAGGTCGCCGTTTTGATTTGGGTCGAGGTCACGATCACAGAGATGGCGCTTCTTCCCCCCCCGTGACACCCATGATCATGTGACACCCACTTAAGGGGTGTTTCAGGGGCTGAACACCAACACTGCACTCGTTCTGTCTTTAGCAATGAAAGCTAGTCACACAAGCTAGTGCAGCTAATCATTTTTTTCATGCAAGCAAATGATAGCATGTCTGGCTAACTAGGCTACAACCAACAGTAGTAACTTTGCATTATTTCCAAACACAAGGGGGATGTTATTAGCTAACTTGCGACATTATCTTGTGGGGTTTCAGGTTGAAATACCTGTCAGGGACTGAAATGTTGACTGTATCGTAGCTAAGATGCTACGTATCGGAAGTTAGAGTAAGATGCTAGCAGCTCTGTGTCCTGTTCATTATTTGGTTTACTTTAGTTTTCAAACAAACTCTAAATCACAAATCTAACTGTTTTACCTTTCTGAGTTTGTTTTTCTACAGGAAGGGTTACATAAAGAAATAGCCTAGCATTGTAGTTTGATTTTAATTCATGATACTAGTACATGTATTTATACTGAAGTACTAGATAAGATAAGATATCCCTTTATTAGTCCCACAGTGGGGAAATTTACAATAAAGCTAGCTTTAGATAAAGCTCTACCCTGAAATACATGAGCAACGCTGCTCCTTTATGTCCCCAACATCATCATCTGAAGAAGATGTTTGACTGGGAGATGTAGCTTTAGCCTTTTAGCATTGCATCCTGTACTCGGCAAACAATCTGTGGGGAATAAATGTTAGCATTAGCTGAAGTTAGCTAGCTAAAAGTCTGTGAGCAAAAGTCCAATTTGGGGTCATCCATCAGCAACAAATCAGAAGCCAGCTCTTGTCTAAATAAAGCAGTTGTTTCAAAGATTTCTGTGATGAAATATCTTCCATCGTTATCGATTTGAACACATTTTACCTATAGATTAGAGTTTATCTATATTTCCATCCTGACTTTAAACACTGAGCTACATGTATGGTACAAATGACAATAAGTTGCACCAAAGTCTGTATGTTCTATTCAAACGAGACAATATCCTTTTGAAGGCAAAGAAAAAACTATATTACAGCTTTCCTGATTTCTATTTGGTTGTTATACTGTTTGCCCTGTGATGATTGGCACTTTTCTATTTACCACCAGCATCACTGTTTGTTTCCCTGTCAGGAGCTGAAATGAGAACAGACACACAAGTTTCCCCAGATGGAGGAAATCTCATCTACTTTGATTTTATTGAGCGAGAACACTGAATATTTGTAATATTTGGTTGCTCTGATCCTTCATACAAACACTCTGCCTGGCCTGTCGGTGGCTGCACCAGTGCAGGCGCTGTAGTAATAGGACTGGTCAGCCCCGCCCGACTCCATCCTCCTGCCAGCATGCATGCATGGCCAACCTGCCCACAGATGGCAGCGGATACTCCGTGTACTGTATTGATTGGCACGGCTGCAGCTCAGGCTGCTGTCTGTGGGCTGGCACTCTGCAGCTCTGGCTGACAAACAGCTTAATGAGACTCAACACGCGTGCAGGCCAGCTAGTCCTCCTCAGGGCCACCGTAGCTGCACCACATGCAAAAATAATATGAATATTTAGAGGTGTTTAGCACTGACTAGTGGTTGCTTTAGTTTCCTCGAGCACCAGGAAACAAAAACTCAAGGGAGCGAAGGAGCCGATACACGGAACTGCATTTAATATTCATCTTGAGGTACAGAATAAAACTCTAAATGTTACATTTAAACTTCCAAAGCTGTTTATTCATTGCTGCATATCAGGGGAGAAAAATCACTGAAAATGTACAGAGATGATTTAGATACATGGTATTAAAGGGGATGAATACTTCAAATAAGTATTTTGTGTGTTAGATCACAGAGGCCTGTTTTCACGCTGACAGTTAAGGGTCTTTTTCTGTTCACCTGCATCATTTAATCCCCTTTAATTCAGTTCCACAGAGTTTTGAATACTTTTTACAGGCACTATATTATCACATGTATTTTATGCATGTGATAAAGACCCAGACCAGGAAGTGTTTGACCTTTCCTCAAATATAAAGGATAAAAAAATAACTCTGAAGGTGTCATAGAGAGAAATATTGAATAGTCAAAACCAAATTTAATTATTATTTTAATTTAATATAATTTAAACGTATTTAATATATTATATATTTTCCCTCACTCAAAATGAAATCATTTATAAAGCACATAGAGAGTTTTTATGAAACCATAGAATCATTAGTGTTTCTATGGAAACAGTTGGTCATCCTGTAAAATACATTTAAGGGATGGGTCTGAGATATATGTCTGTCTAAATAAATAAAAATAAAACTGCATTAAATCTAAAGAGTCGTAGTTTGAAGGGTACATGTAAGACAAGACTGTGCAGGAAGTTGATAAGTTTAGCTAAAAATGTAAAAATCATCGACTTGTTTGTTTTTATTTTGAGGAGAAACAGATTTTTTCGATGGAGGAAGTGGATTTTGGTGGTTTTTGTACCTCATTAACCGCTGAAACTGCTTTAAGAAGCACGTTTTGTTTTCTTGATGCTGCTCCTGATCATTCAAGGTCACATCTTTAGGCGAACTCCACCTTATTCTTCACCTTTCCTCATTTATCCGACATCAATCACATGCATGACTAATTACATGTGAACAAATAGTTTACAAATAGGTGTGAGAAGATGTGCAAACTGTCAAGAGTCTCTTTGCATCCCTCTTTCTTCCTTCCTCTCTTCCTCTCTCTCTGTTTTTCATTGACAGGGTTGAGAGGAAATTAACATTGGCTCTTAATCAGCCTCCCCCAGTCCAGAATGTGCTGATGTGCAGGACAGGGTCATGCTAATCAGGTGCCTCAGCTCCCAGGCACATTGATTTAATACTACAAACACTTATTAATCCCCTCCACACCCCCTCCTCCGACCTCCTCTTCCTCAATACCGAGCCCTTGCATCGTCCTCCTCCTGACCAGGAGGCTCAGCCCCGACTCTCACCCCTCCCAGCTTCCCCCCTCCATCACCCCCCAGGCTTCAAACATCCATAAAACATCTGTGAGTGGCTGCCTTAAAATATACAGTGTGAAACAAAGTGCATAAACAAAGGAAATGAGATTTGGTGGCTAAATTCAAAATGTACAGGAATGCTTATACAGCTTTCAGCCTGCATCTATAAGCTTATGTGTCTTGAACGCACCTTCGCCGGCAGAATGCAATTTGACTTGAATTGATTAGAAAATAAATGCAAGTCTGACTCGCTGACATTTTAAAGTGGAACAAGAGAGCTGAGACGTTCAGATTTGATGTTTAAGAGACCTCTGGGAATTCATTCAGGAGATATTTGGTTTGTATTTACACTCATTTATTGGCAGTTTCTGTCTTTATGCCTCTTCTCATAACTTCCAATGGATTTACTTTGTTTTAAACGTACATAAAAATCACATGTACTGTAAGTGATGGCGGCCACAATGATGTAAACTCAGCTCTGTCATGTTAACATCACACACACACAGAGAGGTCAGTGGAACACAGTGAAAAAGCTTCCTCATACTGAAATCACTCCACATGACAGGCCTGCTCAATTAAAGTTCCCTCCACAGAACACATTTCACTTCCTGTAATTACCCTCCACTCCGACGCCGATGTCCCCACAGATCACAGCTGGAGTTTAGCAAGACTAACGTCACATTTCTACTGGGAAGTGAACGCCACACTGAGCTGCCGTAGTTCAGGGTTTTATCTTTGGATCATCCATTAAGGCAGCGTGGAGGCATCCCAAATATTTACTCATACGTCTTTTTGCACGTTGTGCTATTTTAAAGCTAACTACACTAATAAAAGAGGCTAATAATAATTCAAATATTTCAGCAATGACATTGCTGAGATAAAAGAAATTGGGTCTTTTATATCTTGATTCAGTAGAAGGTTGTTTTTGATACTCCTTGACCGCCCAGTTTGTTGACGAGACAATCTTTCCTGTGTGTGTTGTGTGTTTTCTTGATGTCTAACAAATGTGTTGAATGCATTTCCTCCCCTACGAAACATCTGCAAAGCCACATTTTTAAATATTCTAAATCCTGCATTGATTAGTTCCAGGTCTGCTAGCTAACGGTCTGCTAGCTACATTAGCTGGTGTGTTGCACAGAGGATCTTGTGCACAAAGATGTAACAGGTACCTTTAACTATAGTATCATCAGCATCAACAGCTGCAAATTGTCTTCAGTGCCGACAAATCAGAGCAAATCACAACACCAAAGCTTTTCTTGACTTTACCCTTTAATGTCCTATCAGTCGCCTTGTTTTAGTGTGAAATAAGTGCACAAAGCCTGATGTATGTCATGCAGACGTCTAGACTGACACATGTTAGGCTGCAGCAGCTGATGACGTGGATCAACTGCTGGCTTACAACACTAAAACTTGTCATTATCGCACATAAAGCTGTCAAACCTGACTCTGTGCTTGCTTTATATTCACGGATAAAAAGAATATTTAATTAGCTGTTTTCTTTCACAGCGGTGGAAATCTGAATAAATGTGTGAAACTGATCTGAGAGGGTGCCGGCGTCGTTTGATGATGCCCCAGTGACGGTCCAACACCGCGGCTCATCCTGTTAATTCCAATCTGGCTTTAATATGAGGACAAACACTCTCACCTCTGTGTTTTACAAGCTGTGCTGTCTCTATCTTCCCCCCGTTAATAAGATATAAAGTTTGAGCGCTAGCACTCACTCGGTCAACCAGGACAAAAATGATTGGCTTTTAATTTATTGCTCTGTGTGTGTGTGTGTGTGTGTGTGTGTGTGTGTGTGTGTGTGTGTGTGCTTTATGTATCAGTCGATGGCTTCCTTATTGGTTGCCTTGGATACGTGGAGAAGTGCAGGACGCTCAATGTCAACGCGATCAGCTGCGACACCTGCTAAAGCAAACAGGGGCGCGAGCTTCCATTTGTATTAACACATGATCTACCACTTCTGACAAGCCCCCCCACCTCAGGTCATGTGATCACAGTACACCCCACTGATGAGGCCCCTCCCCCTTCTCTCCCCACACACACTGGTTGGTAAAAAGAGACTCTGCACTGGTCGACACGGCGGTGCTGTTGCCCTACAAGCCCCTGCGTGTTCTGCCCCAGACCCATTGATTTTATCGGGCGACACAGAGGCTAGACCAGGCCAGCGGCAGGCTGGACGCTGTCACCCGATCGGGGTGACACGGCTGTGACTGTAAATGAAACCATAGGAGCCCAACGCTGTGACCTCATTCTAAATGCTATAATCTGAGTCATGTTTTGAGCCACCTCATGATTTAAAGGGAAGATTTGCAGATTTTCAACCAGAAATGTGGGGGGAACGCAATTTAAACTTCTGCATGGACACAAATACTAAAGAAGTCAAATTGGGAGAGAGGGGCTCATGGAACATACATCATCACTTATGGGATTTGGACAATCGGACAGAACAATATATGGGTTGTGTGATTGGCAGTTTATCCACGTTTTGACACTTCATAGACGAAAACAACCAATTAACTGAAGCTACGATGAAAATAATCCTGAGTTGCAGCTTTAATTTATTTTACATCATGTAAAGGCTGCAACTCATTATTTTTTTATGTTAATTCATCTGTTTCTTCATTAATTGTGTATAAACTCCTACAAAATATCATCTCAATTTTGCTTGTTTTGTCTGACCAGCAGGCAAAAACCTTTTAAATATTTATTTTATTTTCACATAAATCAGTGACAAACAGCTGGAATCAGCTTTAAAATTAAAAAATTAAAAATTAAAAAATTAATTTATTTACTGATAATGATTATTTATTTGACAATAATTATAATAACTGTTCTTAAATAGTCCTAAAAGGCATTTAGAGACACAGAACCCAGTAAGAGTTCATTTCCTGACAGTGAATTCAGTTCAGTATTTCTAGCTTGCATAACTGGGCGTTTTCTTCCCCTCTTTCTTCTCTCTCAGCTGCTTAGCGCCCAGTAGAGCAGTGGATGATGGGAGCACCAACACAGCATGATCTAAAAACCCACTGGCGCTTTAGTGAGCCTCAGCTGGCTTATATAACCCCGTGTGGATGTGCAAACTGTCTTCCTATTGGGAGAGCTGAGGACTCTCGAAACAGACGCACGCAGAGAGAGAAGCCACTGATATGTGTGTGTGTGTGTGTGTGTGTGGGGGGGGGGGGGGGGGGGGGTGTGTGTGTGTGTGTGTGTGTGCATGTTTAGAAGAATATAGTCAGATTTTCTGCTCAGCAACCGCAGCATCAAAAATCTCCCGCCTCCTCGCTGTGCTGTTTGATGACATCGCCGGTATATTCCCTTGATTTTGGAATGGCGAACTCCCCGCTGATGTCACTTCCGCTGGGCCTTCACCTGAAGTGACATCATCTCTGTTGCATAACTATCCCCCTCCTCTGCGTCTCCTGCATGTGGGAGCAGAGGCAGCGTTTCTGTGTCTCAGGCCACCCACAGGCGCCGTGAAACTCCTCATTATGGAAATGCCAGGTGTGTGTCCGTGAAATGGAAATGGGCATCAGAGAGGATTAATACGAAAAAAACCCCCACCAAGATGTCCTCCATGACCTCTTCAATGCACCCCAGAAACGGCCTAATGCTCTGAGCTCTCTTTCAGATGACAATAGGAGCTTTATAACTCCTGACATGAAATATTACGAGGGTGAGGAGAGACGGAGAGTGAGAGACGGCGATCGAGAGAGGCCTGACCTATATAAGAAGGAGGCTGAAATATTTATGGATGTGAGTGTCCTAATTGGCAAGCCACTGGGAGTCTTCTCCTCCAATCACAGGCTGGGAAGAGGTTGACACACACATGTGCGTGCAGACATCTTCGGCGGTCCAGCAGCCACATCGCGGGCTTTGCCCCACGACCCCGTCATCCCCAGCCTGAGAGAGGCCTCCCTTCACGAGACTGACCTGCCTCCACCAAGGCTCTGGCGTTGATGCCATCATTACCAGAGCTGTTATCGTAGCCGTTATCGTAGCCGTTCTCTCCGGCACAGAAGGACGGGAACAACTGCTCAGAGCGCAAAGTCAAACGCAGCCTATAATTGGCTGGATTTAATCTTCAGCGCTGGCATGAACTGCCTAGCTCTATGAGAGGCCTCGATTAGGGTCCCACGCCGATGGAGACGAGGAGACACTCACACCCTCCAAGTCCCAACAAAACCAGGACTTCCTGAAGACATGTTCAGGCCCATTTATGCTCCACGTTAAAGACGGATACGGAGACGGACAGAGCCTTCAGTGGCTGAAATTCATATTGTGATCCCAAACACAGCTCATTACTGACAGAAGTAATCGATGTTCAAAAGCAACATTTCATAAACTATGCATATAAAATTAAAACTAAATCAAAACGTCCTCAAATAATACCCTTTATATCATCATGTGGTGAACTTTGTCCCACCTTTCATGCCCCGTCATGATGCTATCACCTGTTAGCAATGAACAGGTTTACCTGTGAATGTTCCATACAGGTGTTTTCTGACGATTCCGTGACCTTCCTAGTCTTTTGTTGCTCCTCTCCCAAAGTCAATTAGGTCAATTTCAATTGAGTGTTGATGCAAATCATTAATTCTATTTTTTGTTATGTTAGCATCCAAAATATTTTTGGAACTAGAGTTTGCTACACTGTGACAGCGACTGCTTAAAGTTTGGAACTTTTAGACCAAGGAACTATTTTCCAAGGAAGCACAAGGTTCCTTCAGGCTCTACTGTGGTCTAAAGACCTGTGAAGATCAGGCTAATAAGTCCACTGCTGTATGGAAAAGCGTTTTTTACACAGCATTCTTGTCGTCCGTCCCTCTGTCTTCTTTCTGTAACTCTGTGTTGATGTGTCAAATCACATTGAACAAAAAACTAACTGCTTTGTGGCTGCAGTAAAAAAAAAAGAAGAAGGTATCAGAGAGAAAGAACTAACTGCCCCAATTTTACCTCTGTTACTTCATTACTGTGGAGTCTTTAAGCAACAAATAACATCTCAGACACATTTATTGCCAATTTATTGGCCAATCAGAGGAGAGTATTGAGCTGACGATACTAACAGTACATCATGAACTCAGAGTCATTGTTGTGATTTTTAGGATTAGCAGGCAAATGAGTTCGACAAGCACCTAAGTCTTGCTTGCACAAAGGAAAAGAGAGCAGAAATCAATGGGCTGTGTTTACAGGGTACACAGCCGACTGTAACACTGCACGCTGTTACACACAGCCGAGCAGTAAAAACAGACGAGATGCTTGGCAGGAATCAGCCTGGCCAAGCCTCGTGCTAAGAGACGGCAGCGATGGGCCAAGAGCAGAAACCGGCGCCGCGCTCCAAGTCTGAGACGGAGCTAAAAGTGGGACAAATTTCAAAACGTCAAGAGAAAATGGGGAGAAAGGCCTGATGCAACTGTTCCTCGTGGTTTAAGACAAACAACGGAGCAGCAGAAGAGCATCAATCTGATGTATCAACAGAGTGAAAGTAGGAAGACAAGATACTCACGCAAAAAGTACTCCGATGGGTCCGCTTCGTAATCTGTGTCCTCTGGGAAGTGGTCTATCTGTTTACACATCCCTTTGTAGTTTCCTGTAGGGAAAAGCAGAAACAGTTCAGACCTGGTGATGAAAGTAGGCAATATTGTTTACTGTATTTGAAAAATATGCAATAGTTATCGTCTTCTTTCATAAAGTTAATATAAATGATGGAATCAGCTGCTAAATGTTGCCACATTTTAGACACGTCTTGTAAAGTCATGCTGTGACAAACGAACACTTTTTATAAGGAAGGAAGCAATTTAAACTGTTGCATATTGTATCGTATCGTACCGTACCGTATCGTATTGTTTCGTACCGTATCGTATTGTTTCGTACCGTATCGTATTGTATCGTATCATTTCGTATCATTTCGTACTGTATCATATCGTTTTGTATCTTACTGTATCGTTTTGTATTGTATAGTATCGTGAATGTGGTCTGAGTGATCAGATCTCTTATTTGTCTTTTGTGCGTTCACATCTTTATTGAGAGCTGTCGCTTCCACTTGTGATAGGAGACAGACAGATACTAATCCCAGGTCTGAACAGCTCAGTGTTCATAGAAGATGACACCAATGAGGCCAACAGCCAATCTGCATACGTCTTAGTATCTCACAAAAGCACAGATAAAGTCAGACACTTAACATCAGTGCTCTCTGGTCATGGTCATCACAGACCAGAGGATCTTCAGAACTAGTCCGGAGCACCAGGCCTCTCCGGCAGCAGGTGTGGACTTGTAAACAAGAGCGGTGCAGCTGGTGCGACCTGGAGCAGCTCCAACCGCTGAGCACAGGGAACCTCATCTCTAAACGCTTGCTCATTTGGCTGACACCTCGCCGTCCAGCTACTCTGTCCATCCAGGAAGCAGCATGCTGGCTTCCCTCTCCTTTCCCTCCCACTTTCTCCTCTACTCGCTGCCTCTCAGCGGAGGTTTGGCGTTGATGAGGTCATTCAAGGTGGCGTAGCAGGAGAGGCGCGCATAAGGCGGCCATTACGGTGGCCTGCTGATGCAGCGAGGAGGCAGATGCCTGGGCGTTTGATGGGGCCAGATTAGCGTTTCATCAGCTTCTTCATCTCCTCTCCCTCCAGTGTCCCTCTAATTAGCTGAATTTGGCAGTGGGGTGTGATGGGCACAGCGGGGTGCAGTTATTACTTTATGAACGGCCCACAGGCAGTGGAGTGAGAGGGACTCCCCAATGATGACCACTCAGACATTAGAGAGAGGATCACCAGGTAAAAAAAAGGAGCCATCAAAGCGTCCCAGCTGCAACCGTGCAGGATGGGAGAAATGTTTGTTTTTGAATCGCAATGTCATTTTTTTTGGGTTCTGGAAGTTTCCATCCAGATGTGGAGCAAATCTGGATAAAATATCCAGAAAACCGGCAAAAGAAAATAAGACTTAAAGGAACAGCTCATGCAAAAATGAAAAATCAGTCATCGTCTGCGTGCCCTCATGCTGATGTAAGGTCAGGTGAAGTTTCTTAGTCCACAAAGCATTTCTGGAACTTCACAGCCAAACAGTGTTGCAGCGTTCTCCTAAACAACTAAAGAAGATGGGGACTTGTTTTCCTACAGGTATTTGCACATTTTTAGAACGCGAGTAAACCAATTAAAAATAGGCAATTAACTCCTATATCATTTGCAGTAGATGAGTTAGCCATTCTGTTTTTCTTTGCTCTTAGTGTGTCAGGTTCCACATCACAACATCAACAGAAAACAGGGAGCAGGAGAAGTGATTAAACACCAGCGACTACTGCAGAATCATTTGACCATGGTATGAATACAGATTGAACCCGTTCCCACTCAAGACAAAAGTCATATGTTGATGTTTTTGTCCAAACATAAGAACTTTTTCAACGTCTTTCTTTAATTCATAGTGTTTTCTCTTAAATGCACCAATCGAAAGCAGTTAAAACAGGTCCTTCCTTAACTTCGATGCAGGACCCATTTGTTTCGGGGTTCATCAGGTTGAGTAGGAACCTCTTGCATGAGAAACCTACTAATCCTTGGTGGACACAGTCTATTGTACCAACTACAGTATCTGTGTTTCCACTCCTCTCTCTGGCCCGCAGTCAAAAAAACACTTATTGGCTTTAATCAACAGATTCTGTGGCGATTAGGCCAAAAGAGAAGAGAGAGAGGCAGAGAAAAACTGTGAGAAAGTGGGGAAGGAGGAGGAGAAATAAATACAGGGAACAGTGAGGTTTTGAAGGACGGAGAGGGAAGATGGAGTGGGAGGTGGAATACATCAAGTCTGAGTGTCACAGTTTAGTCCTCGGTAATTGCTGAGCCATGAAAAAGCCCTCCAGAGCTTAACGGACCTGCACAGTTTTGAACTCTCATCTAGCTGCGGCATAAAGATTCTCTGTTGGTGGCAGACTGGAGATCAGAACTGGGCTCGTTCCAATCAGCTGAAAGGTGATCTCTGTTAACAAGCGCAGTCGCATGAAGCGCAGAAGGTTTGGTGGAGATGTTTGACTGCTAGGCGAGAGCTGGTGCATCTTGTAGGTGTAACCCTGCCGCCGCCGCTGCCTCCAACAACTCCCGCAGGCTGCTGCTGGAAATAACAATATGTTCCTCCTCAACATGCCTGCTCAAATTATCTTTAGATAAGTTGCATTTCCAGGAGGGGAGGGGAGAACACCCTTCTCTCAGATAAGATGACTTGTGTTTACATACGACGACGTTGCACGCTCCCAATGTAGCTGTCTGAGCAAACTAGCAGTAGCAGCAGTCCACAGAGCGCCACATGTGTATGTCTTAACAATATTATCCGGTGGGTGTAAGATTCGGTTTGCAGCTGGCCGTCCCCGCCGCAGTTTTTTGCGATTTGTAATAGCAGCTGTGGAGAGTGGCCTGTTGGGAGAACCACTTCAATTAGCATGCTGAAAGATTTATGTGACACTTAACTGCTCCAAACGGTCCTTTTCTTGTAAGACATGTAAACTCAGCAGGCTGGTAAATGTTTTATAATGGCATTTTCATTTCGGGGACCTCCCCACGTCAGAGTGAGTGCAGGGCCGAGGTGAGGAGAGAGCCAGTTGGCCATTAAAACCTTTGGCAGGGGGGACCGCTGTTGAAGAGAGGCGTTGGAGAGGTGCTACCAGAGGCTCAGGTGTGCAGTGGGTCAAAACACTTATAACTCAGAGAGAAACAGTCTGTATTCACAGAGCAACACTTTCAGCATAGTATACAGCCAAAGACAGACATTTAATAGTCCTTTAAAGACCCCAAATGTTAAGGATCATATTAAAGCTAACGGCAATGCTAACATGCAGATGTTTAGCAGGAACGAGTCTGTAGAAGGACATGGCTTCACACAGTTCTTGTTGCACATGCAGTCCTGTGTTTTGAGTCATTATGCATGAAATTTAAAGTCGATAAGTTCTGTGGTGTTTATGTTTCAGTCATCACTGTCTCAGAAAACAGACAGTGTCAGACTTCGTGGAGTCTTCCGCTAAATCAAGGACTTATCACCACGTCAACGAGGACATGGTGGAAATGCTAACATAGGCTGGGACCCTATAAGACCTGTTACCCAAGATTAAGAAAAGGAGCACAGTGGTCACCATTTGATCATCACTGCTGTGGACCACTTTCTGGAAGTCCAGGACACCAACCTGTACAAAGAAGGGATCTGTATGCTCTGAAACTGCTGGACTCCACATGTAAATGCAGGAGACAATGTTGTTTCTGAAATGGACTTCTTCTAATTTATGCCATAAACTTATCAATCACCCCTCCCATAACCATGTTTACCACCTTTTTAATTTAGCGTGTTATCATGCTAACATTTGCTAATAAGCATTAGACTCAAAGTTCAGCTGAGGTTGACATATTGGGACAAAGGTGACAAATTTGAGGTCAACACCATCATTGGACAATATGTACACAAATGTTGAGCATTGGTTTTGGTTGGCTCTCTCGTTTCAATTTGCAACACCTCTCATCTGCCAATCAAATCAATCCATATAGCTCTAAGCAACCTGAGTCTGCTGATGTCAAACCTGATGAGTCATCTGTGAGTTAATGTGACAAGTTTAAATTCATGTTTTCAGGCCTTTTCAGCCTCATTTAAAACATTTGTCAGAGAAGTAATCAAATAATAAGTTACATTACTTTGATGAAGTAATTAACATAGTTTACATTTTAACAGAGTCATTGAAAAGTAACCTTCCCAACACTGCATTGGAGTTTCCTTAATGTCGAGCTATAGAAAATGAAATTTGGCTCAATAGGAGGGAAATAGTCAGGTTTTGATATTAAAAGAAGACAAAAGGTTTTTAAAAAAATTCTCTAACGACAAACATTATGAAAAGAAGAATTAACTACCAGGGTGGAACAATGTTTTTCTTTACTTTAAGGGCAGTGAGTCAAACATATTCCTGCAGCCTCTCATCACCGTTACAGTCTCAAAGGGCTTCAGATCATTTAACTCGACAAATGGAAAATGAATCCCTCCGAACTTAAAACACGGGATTGTGTTGAAATGAAGACGGTAACTGTATCCAGCTTAGCCTTGACTCTCCAGTATAAATCATGAGGTAATAATGAGTCATTAAAAGAGGGAGCAGGTTATCTGAGATCTCCTGCTGGGACTGAGCCTCCGCCTGACCCCTCAGACCCTTGTTCTGGGTGATGTGTATGAGTTTGTCCAGCCTAACTCAATCAGCCCATCACCAGTGGCCACTGTGCCCCCCCCACCTCCGTAGTGTGAATGAGCTATGGGCTAACCCCCTGCCCCCTGCGTCCCCTCCTGTTCGATGCAGCCATAAAGCACTTTATTACCACAGAGCCCGGAGAGACAGGGGAGCACTCAAGAGTGGAGTGCAGCGGAGAGAAGGGGTTCGGAGGGGGGTGGGGGGGGGGTGGGGGTGGGGGCGGTGGTGGTCTAGATTTATAGTTGCCCATAACAGCGAGGGTCTGCTCCTCAGGGACCTGGGGTTTATTCAGTCAGCGTCAAGCCCAAACACAACCACAAGGAGAAGCTGCTCCTGCTGCTGTGACGTGTTGCTCTTTACTCGTGTGTTTAAAAAGCAGCTTTCCCCAGGCTGATGTTAACACACAGGTTCAGGGTTCTGGAGCAGCTCCAGCTGAGGCTGAGCTCTGCTTAATGTGGAAGCGTTCCAAGGTTTAGGTGTCGACTGGTTAAAAGGGGTCTATGATGCAGCTGAGAAGGTTTTTCTGGTGCTATTGATACCGTCAGCTCCTGCTACAGGTTATCAGACGGTAACATCAGAGTGGGAAGACGATACTCTGGCGTGCAGCTG